>ARYC01002954.1:0-49608 GCA_000711775.1 Oxytricha trifallax | reverse complement strand
TTATAAACTGAGTATAAATATGAAGTCTTAGAGCTGAGATCAAACCATCATTAATGCTATAGTAACTCCTATATAGTCCAGCTATAGCTATAGAGGTTTTAAGAGCTTTATAATAGAAATTTAAATTTGAATTTAAACATGGAGGTCAACTTAAATCGTAGAGCGACACTTTTAGGAGCAGGTCAATCAATGCTCAACTTTGGCTCCACTAAAAAGCCTGAAATTATTTATGTTGAGAGGGAGGTAGAGCTAAGAGCTCTTGAATTTGAAGAAGAGGTTTTTATCATAGAAGTATTAAACCAGAGGGAGAGTGCAGAGATAGGGGTTTAAGCTTAAATTGATTTTGTTGAGGAGCTAAAAGAACAGCAACCAATCGTAAAGATAAATACATATTAATGTGAATACTGCTAGAATCTTTTCTCAACTGAACAAAGCTTGAAGAGACACCTTAAAGAGGTACACTCTGGCAAAGCCAATATCTATTTTGAGCATGAAAGGTAGATGGTAGGTATTAGTGTACGACATGCTTGAAATCATATACTCACTCAGCTAAAGTTAAAAGGCATATGCAAAAGCATCACCTCAGTGAGTTCTTGATTGAAGATTAAGAGACTAAAAAACTAGTGCCAGCTAAAAGAAAATCTAATACTCTTGAGTCATAAAGAGAGCAGCAAGAGAGACTCAAGAGACAGAAGCGATATGAATCGATGAACCAGCCAGTAGGTAATACAATTTTAGCATGCTTCTAAGCGAAGGCTATGAATATACCTGCATTAAATGCAGTTGATCTCAGCACTTGTATTGAAAACTACTTGAATATAAACGTGCCTGCAAAAGCAAAGCTCATAGTAGTTGATGAGTATGCATACAAGGTGTATCCATTCAGTTATCTTATTAAGAACCAACAGTATTAGAACGAGTTTGCTAATGAATGCATGGTACTTAGAGAGGCCTAAAGAAAAGACTGCAAGAATTTGCTTAAGCTAAATGGTGTTATTTTAAGTTATGGTTTCATCGCATTAAGGCTAAAGAAATTTGAGATGACTCTGAGAGACTACCTATATCACAATAGATACCCTGATGATATAAACGATATACTCTCAGATATGATTCAGGGTGTTAAGGAGTTGCATGAACTTGGATATGTTCATAGAGATTTGAATCCTGAAAATGTTATGCTAAATCTCTGCCCTTTAGAAGTAGTGGTTATCGATTTCAATAGAGCTTTAAGATAGGAGATTGTCACTTTAGCACAGGTACTCCAGGTTACTTCCCAATAAGAGAGAAGTGGACTAATGGTTCTGTTTAATGGGATGTTTGGGCAGTAGCAGCAATAATATTAGAAAGTGACATGGAATGTATGTCTTACTTTGGTACAAAGCATGAAAAATAATCAATAAGTTTGGCTCAGAAACATATAAAGTAAGAAGATGTCTGCTAAGAAATTAAAAGCATAGTAGAGATGATAATCGTGAGAGCTCCTTCATATCCTAGATAATCCTTAGATGACATACTTGAGCCATTATAGAGAGCAAGATTCAAGAGATACAACAAAGACAAGCAGATTAAATTTGTTTGAATTAAGTTCTCTAATACTCATTAAATATTCATTAAATTCACATAAAACCTGCATTTTCTCTACTAACCCCAATAAGACCCCAACTATACCCTACAAATCAAAGCACTTATAAACCTCACTAAGGGGTTTTGGGGTTTTGATTGTTCATAAATTCTTTGATTTCAAAAGTAAATAAAAATCAATTATAATACAATTATATCTTTAATAGAAATAAAAGATACTCTCAAATAAATATATTATATTTATAATAATAATAAATAATATTGAGTTATCCTTGATCTAAGATACCTTCAAAAACACTTTTCAAACATAGTATTATATTCATATTTATAATAAAAATATGATTAAATTAATTAAATCAAATCAAATATTAAAAATGAATTCTTAATTTAATTTATTGTAATATTTTAAGATTAAAAATAATGTTTTAATTTTCTATATTTATTATAAAATTCTTTTGATTTCTTGATTAGCTGATCTACTGGCTTCATTCAAACTTCAATTATAATTATTATTTACGATATATAGCAATAATGATTAATAGATTTGTCAAAAGACTATTAATTATTTTGTAAAATTTTTTTTTAATTTATATAAGAAAAGGGAAAACATATTATATTTTTTAATGATCATTCTAATTTTAAAAATTATTATTTAATCTCTAGCATGGTTTCTTAAAATAATATATTATTTTTAATAATAATTATCTTAGTGAATTTCATTATTGTAATTTACCTAAAGTTACTGACTAAGAATTATCTTATTAATTAATTCATAATATATTATAAATCTTATATTATAAAAATAAAAAATAAATAATATTATTCTGAATTAAATTATATGATGATTATCTTTCCTAGTACTGGTAATTATATTTAATTAAAATCAATGAGAATTTATAATTTAATTTATAACTATTTATTTGTTTGAAATTAGTTATATTTAGTTTTTATGTTGATCACGAATTTTTAAATAAATCTTTTATTAAATTAATACCTAACTGAAACAA
The DNA here is from genome assembly GCA_000711775.1 of Oxytricha trifallax. NCBI lineage: Eukaryota > Ciliophora > Spirotrichea > Sporadotrichida > Oxytrichidae > Oxytricha > Oxytricha trifallax. Next base: position 47,020 of record ARYC01002954.1, on the reverse strand, counting down.
TTTACTATTATTATCAAGATAGAAGGATTTTAATAAAAGTTCTCTGGTGTATATCTGTCTAGGTTTTAAAATAGTATTTTGATAGATTTAGAATACTAATCATGAAAATCATTATCAATTAATTTTGTTTTAGTTATACAATTGCACTAATCAAGCGTTTTTACCTTAAAAAATTTGAATTTTCTGGAATATATACCAATTTAGAATTTTAAGCAAATGTTCGATTCGTTTCTTAAGTAATTAAAATCAGAAAATACAATATTTAACTTCAATTTATACTAAAATAAATATTATTAATTAAAATGGTAAATATATAATATTTGTCAGTTAGTAATAAATGAACACTATTATTTTTCATATTCTTTGATATTTTACTGATAATAAAACTATAAATTATAATATAAAATATATCAACTTAAATAATTTTTCAATGAAAAGGATATAATAAATAATTTATTTATAACAATATTTTTAAATGATAAAATATATCTTTAAAAAAATCGCTTCATATAATTAAATAATTTAAATGTATTCTTAAAATTAAAAGTTTCTGTAAAATTCTATTTTTATAATATTTATAACTTCTTAATAATTTAATAAGAAGAGAAAATATTTTACTAATAAATATAAATTTCAAATAAAATTAATTTTATTTTTTTCATTTTAATATCTCAAGGCAAAGTTATTTAAAACGCTTATTTTTTAAAGGAACAACTCAGAGTCTTTCAAAACTTCAAATGAAGTTCTTTTCAATATTTTTTAATTTTTATTTTCATAGCCTTTAAAATCCTATAATTGGAGTTAAATTTATGCATTTTTAAATATTTATAATTACATAACTCTATTTATTCAGATAAGCATATTTTAATTTAAATAAAATTATTTGAATTAGTAAAAATTATACTAAAATACCTTATTCACTTATTCTAAGCATATCAAATATTATTTTTATTGTTTCAATTATTTTTATTCTTAGCTACTTCCTTATGACTTTAAAGTTTTTTTATCAGATAAATTATTATATTTTTAACTTAATTGCTTTGACCCTTTTTATGGTATTTAAATGCTTCAAATTATAGCATTTTTAAAAGCAATCCTAAATTTTATTTCTTCAGGGTTTGAAAAGATTTATTTCCTGGGCATAAATAACAATGATGGGTTTATGGTTTTCAATTATAAAATTAAAAAGGATATAAAAAAGATAAATTCATAAATAAAGAAATTATTTAACTCATCAATAAATTACATAGAATATAAGGATTATTAAGAAATTTATGATTTTTACTAAAAACTTACTTATTAAAAAAATAGTAAGGCGAGAATTTTATTTGATTTATGAATAAAAATTATGATGATGATGACGATTAATGAGTTAAAATAAAAATTAAATATTTAACAATTCACTGTTTAATACTAAAATCAAACCATCAATTTTAGTCGTGACGTAGACTTATCTGAAGTGAGTTAATGTGGCAATCAATGACGTGGCAAGTCGTGAACTAAAAAACTCCAAAAAACCACCTCGCCCCCCATTCCATTTCTCCCTGTACCGAGATGCATACGAGACAAGAGCCTAGCGTTAGACTAGAAGTATCCCCCACAGAGCTCGCAGAGATCTGCTTCCTGTAAACAATTAAAGGGGAGTCTGGAGAAAACTTTTGCCATGTTTCACCTCTGCTGTGATAGTAGTCGCTATCCTTTCGCTGTGGTATCCTAATTAGCCCGACCTGGCGTGGGAGGAAAATTATTATCGTTGGCTTCTATGATTCTCATCATCTCACTTTTGAAGGTTGAGCACCACCTTCATCCTGCTCCCTATTACCTAGGAAGCTGAACTTACGCCAGGTAGCTCATCTAATGCAAGGAAATCCATAGCGTGCAGACAACTCGAGGCGTTTAGGAACTGACAGATTGAACCCGGCCGAATGGCCCCTAATGCGGTGAATCCTGTAACCCCCTGCCTACCCTAAGGAGGCCTTAGTGTAGTAGAAAGCTCTATTAGAAAGTCTCCAGCCTCGGGCCCCTGATGGTCACCCTATCCTTATAACTTTCTAATTTAATAATTAATAAAAATAATAAAAATTGATATTTAAATTAATTTATTTTAATTTCGCACTATGCAATATTAATTATTTATAATATCCTTATACATATATTTTAAAAGAACAATCTAATTTTTAAAACAAATTTCTATTATTAATTGAAATTCTCTTATAATTTATATTTTAATCGCTTTCTCTAAGTTAAATTTCGAGAATCTCACATATCTTCAGATCTCGATCTTTCTATAAGATAACATGACAGGAAGATGTTCCCAGGGATTATAATTAAAATATAAAATAGGTATAAAATAAAATTATAAGAATGTTTTTATAGCATTAATAAATTGCATATTAATAAGTAGTATACATTAAAAATATTAATATTCTTTGACTATTTAAGTTTGTTAATATAAATTTAATTTTATATTTTTATTTTAAGATTCATTTTTATCATTAATTTTTACGGAAAATAAAAAAAGATTATCTACAAATAAATATATATTTATAATTTAATTTTTACTAAATTTATCAAATCTATTTAACTTTATATAAATTAAAATAGGAATATATACATTAATATTTTATAACTAAATAAATGAAAAACTTAAATATTGAAATCATATAATTTCCATTACTAAGGTTAATTCCAAAAGTGTTGATAATCAAATAAATATTCTATTGAAAGTTTCTCCTTCAATCTCAATAATTATTTTTAAATATAAAAAATCAGATGAGATTCAACAAACTGAATCTATGTGTTATTTTTTATAAAAATTTTAATTTTTTATATTTTATTAAAGCTATATACCTTTATTTTAATTAGTCAAATATGCTGATAATAAAAATGATATTTCATAATGCAATTTAAATGAAACAATTTGTTGGTACTTTTTTTTTAAAATAAAAAGATTTTATTTTAATACTATAAATAAAATTATATATTAATAATTTAATGAATTTCAAAGATTTAAAATCAATTTATATCGTTATTTTAAGTGATATATCAATATTGAAGCAAAATAGCAAAGAAATCTACAATTGAATAAATGAGATCGATAAGGAATACATTTCTTAAACTGAGCTAGTAATTAACTCATAAAATTATCTAAGAAACTTGTTCCGATTAAAGGAAAAAATATTTCTAATAAAAATCTTGACTTATAAATATACTTTAAATATGTAATATTAATGATAATGTGTGTTCTGACCGAGACCCCCCTCCCCCCAACGCCTTACCTCCCCCCCTCCCCCCAACGCCTACCTCCCCCCAACGCTTTCTCTTATTAATAAATGTAAGAAATATTTCATAATATTATGAATAAAAGATTAATTAATTTATAATTAATACACTAAAGAATACATTATATATTTTAATTAATTAAATAGTTTAATAAAAAATAATTTATATTTTCAACCATTCGATAAATAATATCCTCTTAAATTTGTAAAAAGTGTTGTAAACTTTTATCCAACCTGTAATTCTTTTGGGAGATTTTTTTACTGATCTATTTGAATTTAAACTAGAACTCTATCAATGTTTACAACTGTACATTGTATTTTATATTGTCCATATCTGCCTTACATTCCTTCTAATTTCTGAATCATATTTTTTGATTTTATTATAAATTTATTATACAGTAAGCATGTTTAACCCTACTTAAATTTATTTAGTTATATATATTTTGCTTCTAGAGTTTTAGCCATATTTTACTTTACTTTTTTATATAACTCTTAATCTTGACTGTTAAAAATTATTCTAGGTTGGTACTTTGTAGTAGAATGCTCTTTATTATTATAATGAATAAGAAAATCCTATATCGCATTTTTAATTTCAAATTTTTTATCTAATTTGGATTGAATATTTTGTAATTCCTTTTTAATTGTTTTGTTGAATGCTTCAACGCAACCTTGTGCTCTTGGATTATACAGTCTTGAAGTAATATGCTAAATATTCTGATGATTTTAAATTAATTCTTCCATTAGTTTGTTGCAAAATTCTAATTCATTATCTGATTAAATAATATATGGAATTCCAAATTAACTTAAGTATTTTTTGATATTCTTTAAAACTGTTTCTGCTGATTTATTCTTTAACTTATATGCTTAAGCAAATTTAGAAAAATGGTCAACAATACAAAGTAAATAAGGATACTTGCTATTAAGATGTTAAATGTCAGTTGTATCAATTTATATCCTTTCCAAAGGTCTTGATGAATAAATTGGCTAAAATTCTTATTTTTTTGGAATTTTTTATGATCTTTTAATTAGGCATTCTTGGCAATTGTTTATATATTTTTTTACATCTTATTCAATCCCATAATAACATATATTTAATTAATCTTTTAGATATTTCATTGTATCTCTAACAGTTCTATGGATTCCAGTTATGTATTGAGACCTGTGTGCTTAATTTATAATATCTAGTATTTCATATTCAAATGGTATGACATATGATTTTTAATCCTTCGAATTATTCATATCTTTCATTACAAACAAGGATTCACTTACAGAACTTTGTAAAGTCTTTGATAATTTAGCTTCATATTTATTGACTTTTTATTTGAATTCAAAAATTTTCTTTCTTCTGGTGCTTGGCTTACCAGTAAATTTAGGAATTATTTTATTAATCGAATATTCTAAATATTATTAATACCTATCTAAGTTAGAATGAATTCTTGGATATGATTATTTTTTCGTATTTTAAAATTTCATTAAGATTAGTTTTATTTCATCCTCTTTAATATCTTATTCCTAAATTTCAGTTGATTTAATATCAATTTAAAAAATACTATTTATACTATCTTTTAATTCCATGATTTTTGATTATTATTTTCCTATAGTTCCTGCATTTTAATTTTATTGCTAGTTTTAATGTATTTCTCTAATCACTTAAAAATGAGAATTTCTATAATAAATTCTTATGATATTTTAATTTCTCTATTGATTTATAATGTGAATTGGATCTTATTATAGATCATTGTAGATTATAATTTAAACTTAGAACATATTACTTAATGCTCTTAATTCTACAAAAGAACCCCATACTCCATCATTTTACATTCTATTTAAATATTAAGAAAATGATTCCTGATAATTATTTTCTATTATACTCTAATATCTTTATTAATTGAACTGTATATAGTTTACAACCATTTATCTTAAAAGTCTGTGTTAATTTTCTGGATAATTTAAAGCTAAAAGGATTGCTCTAAATAAACAGTTTCCATCTCCAATAACATTTGTAAGTGATAATTATTAATCTTAAATTTGATTTTGAATAGTGTTTGTTTTAACTTAAATATCATCATTTGATACTTCATCTATTTTATTTGAATATTGTGAAACACTATCATCACTAATATTAGAAAGCTCATCATTTAATTCTTTTTTTTGATTTTCATCTTTATTTAAGTAAGCATTTATTAACTCAAAATCATTAATCATCTAATCTGTTTCATTTTAAGATTATTGTAATACTAAATCAATCTGAGTAATCTAAGGATTAACTTTTCTTCTTTTTTAATTCAATTATTTATTTTCTTGAATTTCATCAGAATCAACATCTTCTTTAGAATTTTTATCATTTTCTGAAGAATCTAAAACTTTTTCAGAAATTTCTTAAAATTTTCTCTTTTTATTTTATTTAGTTTTTTTCCCTTTTTTGGCCATTATAATATTGGTTTAACTTAAATATAGTTTAAAGTTATTAAAAAAATAATAGTATTTTATTATGTCAATAATTTATTATAATTAATTGACATTCCTTTAAATATTTGAATTTAAAAATTTAATAATTATGAATTATTAATGTGTAAATATATTTTGTATGAATAATTTAAAACTAAGAAAAATAAAATCTAAAAAAAATATATAGTTATATAAATACATTTGGGAATATTTTGCATTACATAGTAATAAAATTTTAAATAAAAAAAATACATATGAAAGCGTTGGGGGGAGGGGGGAGGTTAAACGTTGGGGGAGTAAGCGTTGGGGGAGGGGGGTAGGAGGGGGGGTCTCGGTCAGAACAAATGTGTAAAAAGAATTTTAAATTACTTTCTAATTTAAATTTACTTAACTCAGTAGTTTTTTATGCATAAATGATGATTTTTTTATCATTAACTTAAATTAAACAATGAGGAAAATCAATCAAATTTCATATCTATTAATCTCATTAGGTTATTTTGCTATCTTGTGTGTTTCTTTTTCGAGCTCAGCAGGCATATTTTATAAAGTGTAATTATAGTTCAGGTATAACCCCTTTTTGTTTAAGACTTTTATTAATGTTGCTGAGTGAAAAATTATGAATGGTTCTCTGTTAAATTTTCTTCTGCAAATTTCTTTTCCTTTCTTTTTTTCGAAAGTAAGTCTATACTGCTCTTAACTTCTTATGCTATCGTTGAACTGCATACAAAAAAAAAGAAATTATAGAGGCATTATTCAGTTCAATGCAATTTGAAAGATTAATAGTTAAACTTAAAGTTTTCATGTTCATTTATACCTTACCTCATATATTCTGAGTAGTCCTCATATCTAAGGCCTTTTCAAAATAACAGAGTGCTTCAAGGTTTTTAATCGCCGATGTAATGGAATTAGTCAGAGCTAGCTGCCAATATACCAGTAATTCGATGCTTAATAACTATATTTTAATAATATTTTTCATTTAAAAAAGGAATAGATAGTTAATAATAATAATAGTCGATCTTAGATTTTTCAAGCTTAAATTATTTAAATTCATTAAAATATAATTATTTTTTTAATTCAAAATGTGTATAATGAAATAAAGGATTAAAAGATTAACGAAAAATGATTTATGTTAAAGTTTATGCATAGTATGCCTTAAATACTAAAATTTTATGAAATTTAAGTATTAATCTATTTATTTTGTAATGATAATTTTATTAAATAATAATTTTATAATTTTTAAATTGGTTATTCGATAATTAAATTACTTATTTTAGGAATATATTTTATTTGAGAAAAATAAAATAAATTAAAATTAATAAAAGTATAATTCGTGGCAGTTAACTTCCTGGAAATCTAGGCAATATGGTACTTGTTCAAAAAAATAGAGAATATAAAATTAGTTGCACTTTACTATTGGCGGTACCCCTCAATCTCATATCTGGGCCAAGATAAATCGAGTTTTATTTGGCCAATAAAAAAAGAAAAATTACTAAAAATAAAACTCGATCTATCTTGGCCCAGAGATGCGATAGAGGGTGCCGCCAATCGTAAAGTCCAACTGATTTTTAATTCCCTATCGAAAGAGTTCAATATTGTCTAGGCTAGGGCAAAGTTAACTGCCACGATTTATACTTTTATTAATTTTAATTTATTTTATTTTCCTAAATCAAATGTATTCCAATAATATTAGAAAAAAATTAAATTAAAATAATTTAAACAAATAATTATTACTTAACGAAGTTCCTAGGTTCGAAATTTATAAGTAAAATATATTATTTTTATTAACTTTTCATTAAATATATTAAAATAGAAATATATAATTTTAATATTATTTCTATTAAATTAAAGATTATGGTTATACTAAAAAATAAAGATATCTAATTAAAGTTATTTGAACTTTAATGGAAAATTAATTTTTTTCAATTAAAATTAATTATTTCCTCTAAAATTTTTTTTTAAATTAATAATTATCTTGCTTAAAATTATAATTAACTTCTTTAAAATCTAATTTAAGAAATTATTCAATTTAATATAAAATAAATATTTAGAAATGATTTAATTAAAAATATATATAATGAAAATGCATGGTGTTATATTTTTCAATTTACCTGCTAGTTGAGCGTTTTTGTATCTTTATGAAAATATTATAAAATATATAATTCCTAATGTTAAATGATTTTTATATTTATTCATTTTTAATTTTCAAATTGTCTATGAAAATATATTTCTTTAATATTCTTACTTAATTAAATATTAAATTAATACTTATTGATAGTTATGTTTTTTCCAAGATAAAATATAGTAATAAAAGCAGGGTTAACAAATTATAATTTTAAAATATAAAATTAGTCATTTAAATCATAAAATAATATTATACAGTATGTGGTAATTAGAGAAATGCTCTTCTAACTTACAAAAAAATATAATGATATATTTAGTAAATCATCAGATCAATAAAATTATTAAATATTTTTATTATTTTAATTAAAGTTTGCTTTTTAAATTTTTTTAGAGGCTTTCAGAGCATTTGTAAATTTAAAAGGCAACTTTTGTAAATTATATAAATAAAAGGTTTTTGAAGGTAATTTCTAATATGAAAAATTATTTTTTTTAGTATTATAATAAAAATCATAATTATTAATTAATATATATAAAATTAATTTAATTTTTTATGAATTATTCGATTTATTACAAAAATTATATATTTAATAATATTTCAATGTAAAAATATTTAATAATTGCTCAATTTAAAAAATGTAATATCTATTTATAATTTATAATCTTCAATTTAGAAGTATTGTTTTTAAATTTTAATTATTATTTTATTGTATTTTTCAAAGTTTAAATCAAATAATTAAGCAGCTGCCAAAAATCCTAAACTAATATAAATATTATATTCGAAAAAAGTTTTTTATTTTATTCATGAGAATTATTTTTTGAAAAAATTTAGAATCATAAATTTAATATAAATAAAGTGAAAATGAGTTAGCTTATATAAAGTACTATCAATGAGGAAGATAGAAAACTGATTCTAAAGCTTTGATTTGGAAATTAGGATCCTTTGAATGCTAGAATAACATACTTTAGTTATAAATATTTAGGAAATCTTTTCGGGTTGCACATGAACAAAATAAGAAAAATCTGCATTAACCCATTAAACTAGCCTAATCACTGTAAAAAGAAAAAGAAAATAGCGTTGAATTTGACTCTTGACCATTTAAACTACTTGGTCAACCAAAATACTTTGAAGGAACTTAAACTTTACTCTATTTCGGATAGGGCTAAAATCTTTCATCGTAAATTTCCTTGTTCTAAGATTTCTACTTCCAGCTTAAGAAACATATATCTATCTAATGGCGTGAAATACAAAAAATCAAAATCTTCTTATAGGATTTCAACTTCTAAAAAAACATAAATTCAGGATGCTTAGCTTCATTCGGATCCTTTAATATGCAACGCTTACTTTCATCATGAAAGTATAATATACTTAGATGAGACTATCTTTAAGCCACAAGCAATAAAAATTTCAGACTTAATTTAAGGCATTGAGATTATTGAAAATTCTTTTTAAGGCAAAAAGGCAAATCTCTTTATGGATAACTTGCGCACTCATCACAATAGGGCCTTCAAGTAATAAATCGAAGATAATGGGTGGAGATATATATTTAATGCCCCTTATTCCTCAAAGTTTAACTGCAGAGAAGAAATATTTTCTCGAGTTAAGCTTTAGTATAAAAGGGACATAATTGAAAGGAACTTTAATTTTTCAAATAAGATGCACTATTAAATAGTAAGGAACGAAATTTGTAATATTAAGTAAAGTGATTGTAATAAAACAGAAAAAAGGCATATAAATAAAATGTAGCGTTAAGTAGCTTTATTAGAAGAAGAATGATTTAAGTAGATTTTTTTTTTAATTAATTAAGTTTAAGTATCAAATATTAAAAAACTTTTGTTTTTATGGAGTTGAATTAAGGTTCCATATATTTAGCCCTCTTTTTGTTCTTCTTAATTATCGTATTGGTTGCCAACATAATCAGAATAAGAAAACGTAATTTCATTCAATTTTCGTTTTTTTGTAATTCGTCTGATTTACGATCCCTGTTTCAAAAGGGAAAGTGCTCTGCCTTTTCTTTCTATTTGAAAAAATGAAGAATAGATTTGTCTTACTAGAAATAGTTGGGTTCTTTTAGAGAAGCTCCAAAAATTCATTGCTTATGAGAATTGTGTTTTGTTTCCCCGATATTTGTGTCCCTGAAACTCTAATCTACTGTTATTCATGGACTATTCTTTGCACATATTCGCCTCTAAGTGTTCCTAGTATGCCAAAAAAATAATTGCGATCAGGGAGCTCATCAGAGTCATCGTAGATATTTAAGTACTTCTTCAATTCCTCATCAGTGCGGACTTCCTCCCAAATCCGCTTCAAGCTCAATTCAGGAAAGTAAGGTACGTTTATCAATATCATTTCGTTTGACTTGATAAGAATTTTTGTCCCTTTAAGGACATCTCGTATGAACCTCATTTTACATTGCTTATAGGGAGGCATGAACATATTACCTATAATAAGTTAAAGCTCTGGTTTTTACACTGGAATTTGAAATAATTGTACTAGTCTGCTTTGCTACTAAGCTAACCTTCTAACTATCTTGATGGGATCTGTGTATTGATTTGACTGATATTTTAGTTTGCTTAGGAGTTTTCCATTTTGCTATTAATTAATAACTAATATATTTGGTAACTTAAGTTTAAGTTTCACATTTCCTATAAAAATTGAGATACCTTGCCTAATGGAATCATCTTATTGGTTCTAGTCATCTATCTGTCACAATTGGAATTTGTTTAAATTCTCTAAGAAATTACTCTATTGTGCTTTAGCTTTAAAATCTCAGATTGATATTGATATTTTCATGTTTTATATTTGGAACTTAAATTTACCCAAAACCCTTTTTATGCAGGATTTAGTTACCAAAAAGGGCCCTGGTAACTCATATATATATTGAGATGATCATAATTATATTTGATATCTTATTTGATTTATTTTTAACAGTCTCCACATTTTAATTATACTCCCTTAATAGTAATTATTAAATTATTTTTTCAGAAAGATATCTTTGCATCACTTTTGAATTTTCTTTGTATATTTAAATGTTAAATTACTTACTATATTTGAACAAATATATATATAGCCAATATAACAAATTCTTATACAGATTTATTTTATTATTGAAAAATAAAAAAAGAAAATCATCAGGTTTTACGAGCTATTTTTGTTGATTTCAAATAATTTAAATGATATTAGCAAAATATATAATTAAAGTGAATTTAGTGTTTTAAGAGTAAAATTGAAAAAGAAATCTAGATCAAAGTAGAATAATGAACACGAACTGTGTCTTGTACTGTCTTAATTCCTTGCATTTCCTCATTATCGTAGTCTTCAAGAACTTTACTTCTTCTTATTGAATTCCTCAAAGATATTGGGCTTTGGTTGCTATCCTTACTGTCGCTAAAACCCGCTGTACTTCTGGAGCTACAGCTGTAACCTCAGCCACTTCTCGGTTTAAGAGCATCATAGTTAGATTCTTGAGGGAGGAGGAGACTCCATGATGTTTAGTTAAAATTTAATGATTTTGAGATAATAAATAAATTAAATCATTCTTGTTAAAACATTTTAAGTTTTAATGCTTTAATATATGTGATTAAACTAATTGTATTAATTTATAGAGAAATTTTATTAGAGATGCTTTTATAAATTTTAGGACGAAATTTATTAATTAAAGGCAAGAATGATTTAATTTATTTATTATCTCAAAATCATTAAATTTTAACTAAACATCATGGAGTCTCCTCCTCCCTCAAGAATCTAACTATGATGCTCTTAAACCGAGAAGTGGCTGAGGTTACAGCTGTAGCTCCAGAAGTACAGCGGGTTTTAGCGACAGTAAGGATAGCAGCCAAAGCCCAATATCTTTGAGGAATTCAATAAGAAGAAGTAAAGTTCTTGAAGACTACGATAATGAGGAAATGCAAGGAATTAAGACAGTACAAGACACAGTTCGTGTTCATTATTCTACTTTGATCTAGATTTCTTTTTCAATTTTACTCTTAAAACACTAAATTCACTTTATAATTATTTTTTGTCTAAAGTATTTTTGTATATAAAAATGAAAGAGTTTGAGGCTTTCGGGATATTATAAGGATTTTATAATTAAAAATATTATGAAAAATAACTTTAAAAATGTTTTAATTTTAAGGCTTTTCACATAATATATTGTAAAACCCCATAGATTAATTAAGACAGGAAGATTGGGGTAATTAACAATTAAATTTTAAAAAAATATTTTTGGCGTATAATTAAAATGTTTGGGCTAATTATTAAAACTATTGGCTTGATTAATTATCCATATAAAATAATCCAATCAGGGTGTGTAAATTTGATTTTAGCTAATTATATTTAATTTCAGCCAATAATTATCAATTATTAATTTAATTGCTCTTAACTCCAATTCTCATTTCTTATTTATCTATGGAGTTTTATATTGTTTTCGAGCTTATTTTATTTTACATTTAAATTTTAATTAAAGAGAGAAAAATTGAATATATTTCAATTTATAAATTGAAATTTTTTTTTAATTATTATAATTTCAACTCATTTTTTTTATAAACATTTTAATTTTAAATTGAATAGTTACTCATGATTCACTTATATCTATAATCAAATTATTTTATAATATTATTTTTATTTGTTTTATTTAAATAAATAATATTGATAACAATATAATTTTTATTAAATTTCATTATCTATCATATTAAAAAATATATTTAATAAACTTTCTGGTAATATAAATCAAATTAATTATAAGAACTTTATAAATTATTTCTAAGAGTATTGTTTCCACTTTTTAATTTTTTAATACTTTATGATCTTTAGATAAATATAAATATATATTGTACGAGATATATTATTAATAAATAAATAAATAAATATATTATATAAAATAAATATTATTCTTTTCACTTCAAAAAATTAAATTTATATAATTAGAATAAATAAAGAAATTTGTATATTTGAAAGTGGTTTTAAAAAAATCTAGATCAAAAATATTTTTCAAATTAATAGTAGTTTTAAAAAGCTTAATAAAATCTAAATTTTATATATCATTTATTATTTTCTTGTTTGCTTTAAAAATTTATTATTCATATAATGATATTTTAAAATAAAATTTGCACATAAAATAAAATATAATTTATCAAATATAATTTCTTATGTTTTTAAAATAATACCTTTCTTCCATTATTTAAATTGAATTTATACATTAATTATGCATTGTAAGATAAAATTTGAAGAATTATCATTAAAAGCTGGAAAAAATATTTTAATATTTAATTTATTAAAAAAACAAATTTAATTTCTAAATACAAATAGATTTTAGTGTTTGATAGGTTCTTTCTGTTATAGTTGCCATTACTTTTTTCATCGGGTTTATTTAATTATTAGATTTTTTTAGTTTACAAATTAATTTATTTATAAATGAAAAACATTTAAAAATGGTATAATCAGAATTTAAATAAATAACCATTAACATTATTTATATTAAAATAAATAAATTATACTATTATCAATTAAATTTTAAATAAAATCATTTTAATTGTTAAAACTTTAGTTTTTTTAAAATAAATATTTTAGCGTTTTGTTCATACAATAGTTGTTAAATATAAATTTTCATTTTAAGTGAAAATTAATAATTTACAAAAATTCAATAAATACTATTATAATTCAATACAATTTATAAATAATAAATAATTTATATATTATAATTAAATTTATATGTAAATTATAAAATTTATGTAATGCTATAATAATCTATTATTATTTTATTCTTCATCAGAGTTTAATTATATTTGTATGATGGTAATTTATAAAATAATTTCAGTTAAAAAATTATATTATTTGCTCTAAATGGAAATCATAATAAAAATTGATCAATTTATTTTAAATCAATTTACGATAATATATAAAAAAGTTCTTGTAATATTATTTAAAGTTTATTTTCATTATTAACCATTTTTTTCTCTCGAATTAACCATTTAAAAATTTACGTGTTTATTAAGTAATAAATTTTCTATATCATACCTCCTTCTTATAATTGTTTAGATGGAGGATTCAAGTTAAACTATTAACTTTTCATTTTATTTTATAAGATCTATTTGCTACTTTTGCTTATAGATCAAGAGTTCTTATTCTTTAGCTATAAAAGAGAAGCCTTAATCCATAAGTTGTTAGAGCTAATGTAATGGCTCGTCTTGTTCTATCAACTTGGCATTTTCTTAATTCAGTTAAAATAAAATAAGAATCGTGAATATAAAATCTTAAAATACAAACAAATTTAAATTATAGTTACTTATCATATTTTTAACATTTTAAATTATAAATATGCTTTATTTATAAAAGAATCATAGATTTTTGTGCATTTAAGCATTTTAACTTATTTATTTTTTTTCAACTTTAGGCCATTATATATATTAATATTTTTTAATTATATTTTTTAAGTATAGTAATTAATTATTGTAAATGTAAATGAAGTTTGTTTTTATTTAAAAGCATATTAAATTTATACCTAATATTAAACATGAGTAATTTCAGTATAATTTTCTATTGAAGTATAAAATATTTAAAAATAAAATTCTTTATACAATAAAATTAATATTTTACATATTATATATGAAAATGAATAAATTTAATTTAATTTATTAAAAAAGTAATTATATAAATAAATAGAAATATAAATTAGTTTAATGAGATATTATGATTTATAAATTTTATATATAAATAATGGGCTGATAAAAATATAAGATTTACCACTTGCACACATTTTAAATATAATAATATAAAATCAAACAAAATTAAAAAAAATAATTATAATAATTATTTGAGAATAACTTATTAATATTTTCAATATATTTTAAGAATATTAAATATTCATAATTTAATAACTATTTTGATTAATTGTTTAGTTAAGGTTCAAATGATAAATTTTAGAATTGATCTATTGAATCTTATACCTATTACTAGATTTTATAAACTTCTTCATCAATTTAGGCATTCTCCACTAATTTGATGTTTGCATTCATTTCTAAAAACGAATTGTTCAATCGTCATAAATTGTTTTTAATTAGATTTAGGTCGAATTGAGTGATAAATCGAGTTAAATAATAATAACTGAAATCAACAAACCTAATAAAAAAGTGTAATATATAATGGTATTTATATAGTTTTATAATTATATATTTTTCGTTAATTAATTTAAATGGAGATTATTTATTCAATAGTTTAGTTATGTTATAGTTGATTTCGCACTTTAGTTTAATAATGTATATTGTGCAGCTCTATTCTACATAAATTTTATATTCATAATATCTGACAAAAATAATGGTTTTATCATTTATAGAGGTGCTCACGAAATGTTGTATTTATTGCGAGAAAATCAGTTTTTATATTTTACGTTATTCTCATTGCTCATTAAGTTATAAAATCTTATGTCTAGAATACTGCATGCGTTTTTGTGGAAAAGAATATAACATATTTTGAGATAGATTTTGTTACTAATAAAAGTAACTACCTTAAAATCTTTCTGTATTAATACTATTTTCATGTAAACCAGAAATCAAGTTAAGTTTTACTGTAAAAAGCATGCAATTTTTAATAATTAAAAAATAAAACAACATTGATAACAAAAAATATTACAAATAAAGAGATGGGAGCCTCTCGCTAAAAAAATATTTTTTTGCGAGTCACTCCGGATGTGATTCAAATAGAAATTTTGGCAGGGTCGAGGTATATAAGAAGAAATTAAAGGAATCTCTAAGAATCTGTGGGACTAAATTTTATTGCTTAATGTAATTAAGCACGGCTCAATTTTAAAATCTCCCCACCATTGCTTGAAAAGATAATAAATTATCTTAAAATTAATAATTATAAAAATTTTATTCGAAACAATAATGAATTCGTAGAATTGTTGATTTCGTTGAATATTTAAATTTCCTATTTTTCAACAAATATGACCTAATTGATCAGCGACCGATTCTGGACTTTATTCGTGTTTAGATTACCCAGCTCAAGATATTACTTTATAATTCTTTTGGCCATCTTATCTAGAATTTAGAATAAGACATCTTTAGATTAATCCTTATTAATAAATTTTTATTTAATTTAGTACTAATTTTTTCCAGAATTGAAATAAATATTTGGGTTATCATAGGCACCCTAGTAGATTTCTTTGACAGCCTTCATATTGTCGTGGAAATTTTTGATGTTGAAATTCCCATCAGTTTTTATGCTTTCTATGTGACTGGTTTTTTATCGTCAACAACTTCAATTGAAAAGGTCATAATTTGACTCGTTTAAAAAGCTCTCCATATATTTTTTAAATACAAGTATAAAATATGTATTCAAGATTATTAAATAACTAATATTTTCATTATTATTTAAATATAATAATATAATTAGAAATTAAAATGTTGTCTCTATATTAATTTTTAATTTTAAATGATATTAAAGTTAGTTAGACTTCATACATTTCTTTTTTATGTCATATTATTATTTATAATACAATAATTATATTTAATATAAAAAAAATAATTCTGCTCACGAATATATAAATAAATATAAGATATAATTTAAATAAAAACTAACCTTGAAGGAATTTTATATTTAATTCATAAATAAGATATCTTATTTAACGGATAATATAATTTAATTCATAAAATAAGTAATTATTTTTTATAAAATTATAATAAAAAAAATGCTTAATATTATTATTATTATTCATTAAATTTATTATTTAAAAACTAAGATAATACCCTATTTTAATTTAATTTTATATTGAATATAACTCATGTATGTTTATAACTAAATAAATTATACATCAGTCGATTTTTGTTGAAATATATTTTACAAATGTAGTATCTAATACTGACTCTTTATTTATTTAAATTTAGAAGAAATTTGTAATAACTGCGAAAAATTAAAATTATTTTGAAATTTAAATATAATTAAGACTTCTATTTTAATATTTACCATTTTACAAAAATTTGAAGCTTGTTGAGATTGTTATTGGGATTGTAAAATAAATCAAGAATTAGAAGAAACAGAAGTATAATAATCCTTATGATTAATTTATTATTCCATAACAACAAACTTACTTTGCACTTTTTTTATGAAATGATTAAGAATATTTCCTTAATATATATTAATTAATGAAAAAATATATTTAATATTATTTCTTATAAAAATATTTAGTTATTTAATAATGCAGGCTTTAAATATAAGTAAATGGGAAAAATAATATTAGCCGGGCTTTACTAAAGGCGGTACTTATTTATCGCGTCACTGCGGTGAAGAACTTATCTTTAATTAAATGTCTCGAAATTTAATATACAAAATCTTTTAATATGAGATAAAATATTACAGTCATTATTAAAGTTCAACTAATAATAAGATTATGTATCAAGCAAGCTCCATATCCTCTACTTTCGAAAAAAAGTAAAATTCAAATATTTAATGATTAAATTTTATTTAATTTTTCAAAATTAAATTCATGCCTCCAATAATAATTTTAATTTTAAAGATTAATTGAATAAATATATATTAAATTTATAATCTTATAATTCATATTATTAAGCAATATTTATAATATTACTGTTTTAATAAAGTAATTTTAAAAGTGTATATTATTTTGCTTTTAAGTTAAAGTAAAAATTTTTCTATACTTCACCATCAACTATCTGACGATATAAAATTATTAAATATATTAATAAATTATAATGAATATATGTTTATTTATAGATTCATTTTGTAATTTTCAATTCTTTTTAAAAAGAAATTTTATTTTATAAAACTTAATATTATTCCAAATTTATATTAAATTATTACCTAATTGCTTATCTTGTTAAATAAATTTTATATCAATATACAAAATATTGAATAATAATGAATAAAATTTGGAAAATCTAATTTATAATATCACAATCAAATTTAAATAATTACGTTATTAAATATATTTTATTAAATTTTATATAAAACTAATGAAAATTCGTTAAAATAAAAAAATTCATTTTATAATATCTTATTTTTATTATTTATAATAAATTTTAGGTTTTTGTTTGAGATACTGCTTATCCTTATGATAATATTTTATAAATGTTATAAAATTATAAATTATTAAGTAATCCAAGGGAAAATAATTTAGTTAAATTAAAATATAAAATAATTATTATAATTTTTATAAGGAAAGAAATTTTCATTTGATACATTTTCAATTAATCGAAAATCAAAAAGATGGGTAAATTGAATTATTTATATGATTAATATTTAAAAATTATATAAATATTTTCAATTATTTTTAAATATAAAATAATCATATTAATTTTTTATATTTTATTCAACTATAATATTTTTTTAAATAAATAGTAAAATGCATATTGAAAATGTGAAGCAAAATAATATATAAAATGATTAAATATTTTAACATTTTAAAGTAAACCTCAAACAATATAACTTAAAATCAGATACACAATATATTATTTAATAAATAATCACAATCCATCTTTAATATTCTGATTAAAATTTTACTCATTTTTAGTATTTAAAAAAGTTATAATAATATTAAAAGTCCGTTATCTAGTTTTTTAATACTTTTGGCTCCTGTTTTTATCATAAATCTATATTGTAATTACCAAAACCTATGTGAAATAATCTAAATACATAGTAAGTAAAGTAAATCATAGGTAAAATATATATAATGTAATAAATGAAAACAAAAAAAAGATTCATACCAGGAGTTGTATTTAAAGAGCCAATTACTCATTTTAATTTTTATTTAAGGATTTTGAATAAATTTTCTGTTATAAATTAATTTAAAATTAAATTTTTTTCTTAAAAATAATTCAAATTCTTTACTATTTCCTCTTAAATTTTAATTTTTTTTCTTCAGATATATTTTTACTTTTTTAACTTGATAGCTTATCTTTTACCCTCCTTAAGGTATTAAATGCTTCAAAATATATCATTCTGAAAGCAATGCCAAACACTATTTCTTCAGAGGTTGGCAGAGATATATTTTATGGGCATAAATAACAAAGCCTCTTTAAGCCTTTTAATTATATATTTAATAAGTATATAAAAAAGATAAGTTCATAGATAATCATATTAATCATCACATCAATATATTAAAAACCATCACATCAATATATTAAAAACAATACACAGTTTATTAAGAAGTTTATGAGTTATATTAAAAACTTTACTTATTAAAATGAATAGAAAGGCTAGTATTTTATAAGATTCATCAATAAAAATTGTTAAGTTTGGATATTTTAGTAAAGTTCTTAATTTCGCACTTTGCTAATAATCTAAAAAAATATTTACAAAGAATCTATATCCAATTTAGCATTTAATATTTTTATTAAAAATATACACTGCCCTTTGCAATGTTTTTAAGTAGGTGTATCCTAATTCTTACTTTGAATTAATTATTATTAGAAATAATTTTTCAGTAATGATTCATTCTATCTAATTCTAAATAGTTAGAGATTAATATAATATTAAATACTAAAAAATCTCTTTTTACGTATATTTCAAATAAAACAATCAAGTTTTAACAAATTTCTAAAATTTTTAATTTAATTCTTATTAATTCTTTGATCTGCTCTCTCTAATGATCACATGACAAGAGCATGTTATCCGAGGAATTTTGATTTTGATTTATAATAGGTATAAATGTAATTATAAGTATTTTTTAAGATTAAAAAACGTGCATATTTCTACGTATTAATTTTATAAATATTAAATTATTAATGAGTTTATATATATTTAAAAATATAATTGCATATATTATACAATTATATTTTGGATCCCCCCCACAATTCTGGATTTTCCGATCGTTCCAGAATCATTCTGGAATCACTAAAAATTCCAGAATTATGCTGGAATTCCAGAACTAATTCTGGAATTTTTGGTGACTAATTTTTTAAGATAAATTTATTATAATTTAAAATTTTTGTATATATTTTTAATTTCAAATTTTTTTCATTTGAAGTAAAGTAAAGTTAAAAATTTTTTAGAGAAGTTTCATATGCAGTTATTATTAAAAAATTTTAATTTTTTTTTTGCTTTAAAAACATTATTTTTTAATTTAACTAATTAATTTATTTGACAAGTATCAACATAATACTCAATTTATTTCATTGATATTATTATAATTTTTTATCAATTACTAATATCTTGATTTTCATAAATTCTGGGCATTTCTGATTAATAATTTAACTAAGAACTCTTAGCCATGTTAGACTGGAATAAATCCATTATGAATATTTCTTAAGTAGATGTTTACAAGAATTCTCAATTCTAATAGTTATTATATAAACTGTATTTACTACTCTTCTATCATATTCTTATATTTCTTTAGTAATCGAATAAAAGTTCCAGGATAGTATCTAAAAACTTTCAATTATTGTACTAATCGTTTGAAGATTTAATTCAATTATATTTCTTGATGCTCTTTCATTTCTGATAATAATACATATTCTTGAACAACTTACTAATACAATTATATACTTTAATATTTAACCGCTAATAAAAGATATTGAATCTTTTAATTTATGTAAAATTAATTACATTTTACGTTAAGAAAAAGTGTGCAGGAAATTCTCTTGTGTATGGAACACTTGCCTCCAAAAATTTATTTATAAGGTATTATTAGAATAAAGATTTCTTCTTTTTAAAGTCTAATTTCTTTTACTTATTTTAATTACTAAAGTAAATATGGCAATTCAATTTGAAATTGTGAAAGCTTGAAAAGATAGATAATAGCTAAAAAGAGGGAATTAAATAAAATTAAGATGCAAAAATAATCAAGTTCTCTACTATATATTAATGAGTCTTATTAATTGTTTGATTAATATTTATGTTAATAATACATTAGTTCGTTAGTCAAATATTAGGGTGCTTTCTTATAGAGAGAAAATGAATTCAGACTGAATTTTTGTTAGGTATCTGCTGTGCAAACAGTTCAACGGTGAGTCTGAATTATTTTGTTTTTGTTTTCAATAAAGTTTCTGCATAGTCTGACGAATAGCCCCATTATGATTCGAATGAAGTATCTCATGAGTACGGATCGATTATCAGCTTTTTTTAGTCTCAAACTAAGAGTGAGAGTAATTGGCATTTTAGAACAATATGTTGTTTGCGCATTAAGAGTAGTACTGGTTTGTTCTTGAGGCCCATGTCTCTGTCACTTTCACTCAATCAGTATTTTCAGCATATTGAGGAAGACAGTGTCATTCAATATTACTCCATTTCTTGTCTTCACCCAATTAATAAGACTAAATGTTGAATATTTAAAAATATAAATTCTGGAAAGCTCAACAACTTCAGCAAGGATGTGCATTTTTTACAAATATTTAATGATTAAACTTTAATACTTGAAAATAAAGAATATTGGTAAAATTGATTAGAAAAGTACCTCAAATTTAAATTCTTGTAATCAGAAATTAGATGAGTTAACCCTTAAGCCACATACATGATAAAATTAAATAAAGGAATTTATTTATCTTTTAATTTTTTATTTAAATTTCTAGTAATATATTTGATATTTTTGTAATTAAGTTTAGAAATAATATTAATTATTATTAATAAAAATAAAGAAAAATTCATTAACTTTAATAAAAAGTGAAAATTAAATTTTATAACTGTTGAATCCCACGAGCTCTTTCTCCAGGTACAAATTGTGATGACATCTTGATTTTAGGAGAAGACTAGGTAATAGCGAGAATGCTTTTTTCGGAGTTTTCTACTTAATGACTGCCACGTCACGGAAGTTTGCCACGTCAACTCACTCAGATAAGTCTACGTCACGACTAAAATTGATGGTTTGATTTTAGTATTAAACAGTGATATGTTAAAATTTATTTGATTCTTAAATCATTTACTAAATTTTATAACATAAGTTGAAATTCTACCAAGTAATTAACTAAATAAAAAATATGCATGAAGAATATACTTTTAATATAGCATTTAAAAGCAGTTTGTGAACTTTATTGTGTTTTCTCTTTTAAATAATTCCTTTAGACACTTAAATTTATAAGCTGATTTGAAAATGATAAATATATATTCATTTTTTGTAATAGTTAATTTAATTTATATTTACTGTAAGGATTATTTTACTAAGATAATAAGAGAGTTTAAGTTTTTGTTAGTTAAGAATATTCTAAGAATTATGCGAAATCTTATTTGCACAGAAAAATAAGAGAATCTTTTTTATAAGAAAAAATATAATAAATTTTATAAGATTTTATGCGATTCTTATTTTTTATATTTAAGGGAAAAAAAATTATTCTTTAGTATTTTTTAAAATTTAATAAAAAGGCAAAAACATTATTGTTTTACCTAATATCAAAATAAACTCAATTAATATAGTCATTTTCAAAGTTATTTTTAAAAAATAGTAATCATATACTAATAATAAAATTACCTGAAATTCCAGTATGTAGCTGGAATTTTTTATTCTGGAATTCCAGAATGATTCTGGAACGATTGGAAATTCAAAAATTTTCGAGGGATCCTATATTTTTAATTTTAAATATGTTTTTATTGATTATTAATTGTTTAAAGTTATAAAATTCCATAATATTACTAAAAATTAGTTATTTCTTTAAATTTAAAGATTTATTTATTACATAAATTATAAAATATTTAATTGATGGATATTATTTTAGATTTTATTTGGTCGGGAATATTTTACAATTAATTTTTATAAATTCATTTTATAATTATTCTATAATCTTTTTATTTATATAGCTTACAATTATCGTTCTTTAATTCTAAATATATATAAAAATAATTTTTATATTAAATATTTATTAAAAAGTTAGAATTTAATTAATTTAAAATCTATAATATAAAAAGTGATGGTGTTTTTTTATTTCTATTACCAGTAAACTAAGAGTTTTATTTATCTATAAGGAAATTTTAGAATATGTAATTCTTAATTTAAAATAAATATTCTAAACAAATTAATTCTAAAATTATGATTTTGTATTGATTATTTTTTTCTTTATTTCTTTTATTAAATAAATAGAAAATTAAATAAATTTATATAATAATTATGTTTCTTGCAGGAAAAATATAGGATTTAAAGCAATGTCAACTTAATATTATTTTATAATAAAATCATTCAATCTTATTTAGTAAAAATATCTCATTATAAAATAAATTCAAATAAATATATGGTAAATAATAAGAGAAATATTCTTCTTACATACAGAAAAAACAAGATAATAAATTATGTATTTAATTTAATCAATAAAATTATTACAAATATTTTATTTTTTACAGATAAGTATTGTTTCATTAAATTACTGTTGAATAAGTCTATTTTATAAATTTAAAAGGCTATCTTTATAGTTTAATTAATTAAAAAGTTAATCATTGGAAAATATAAAATTAAAGTCATTTTCAGTATTTCAATTAAAGATCATATTAATTTATATTAACATTAATAAATTTAGAAATAAAGATAATTGATTTATTAATGTTTTAATTTATATAACAATTAATAAATACTTATTATATTTTATATTAAATAAATTTTTTATTACAAATGTTCTATTATTTTATAGCTGAGTTTATATATTTTATAGTTCTAAATTAAGTTTCTCCATGTTTTATCATTTATAAATTATTATATTTTTTATTTAAATAATTATTTTATTATACTTTCAAAGATTAAAATAAATAATTATTGTTGGTTAAAGATTTTAATTTGATTATAATATTAAATGAGAAAGAATTTTAATTATATATAAAGTAATAAATACAGCAAAATAATTTATGATTTATTTTTTTAAAAAAAATTTTGCAAAATTATTCAAACAAAAATATATGACTTAATCAATAAGTTATATAGTGAGAATTTAGTTTTTTTTAGCCATTTTATCTTGCTCATATTTCGTTACAAATATTTTTCGTCTTCTACTGATACTGATTGATTGCTTAACTATATAATAAGGCTATAGAAACTGGAAGTAATTTGGATCACATTAAAGTAGAAAATTAACAAAATATATAAATTATTTAAATTCTTTCTCTATAAATTCATGATTTGATGAAAGTCAATTCGTTTGGAATTTAATCCTTAAGATTTACTTTAAAGACTATTTTATTTGGGAACTCATAAACTTTCTTAATTTAATTTAAAATAATAAAAACAAAACCTATAGGATGAATATGACTTTAATTTACTATATAAAATAAGGCCTATTAAACTTATAAAATAAAAACTTAATGAATTAGATTTATTTTTATAAATTTAGAATTTATATAAAAATAAAATGAAACTTTAAACAAAAAAAACATGGCTAATCAGTTTTAAGAATTTAAGTTTATATCCAAGTCCTATTTATATTTACTAAGGTATTAAAATATCAATTCTTAAAAAATTTTATAAATTAAAATATCATATTTGTTTAAAAAAATAGTATTAATAATTTTAAGTTTTCTTATTTTATTTTTATAATTTTCCTCTTTATTGAAATTACTTAAAAATTCAAAATTAATTCATAAAATTTATAGAAATATCAATTTATATTATGTATAATAAATGGTGTTTTGTTTAATTTAATAAATTCCAAAGTCTTTCAAATAAATCCTAATATATTATAAATTAAATAAAATTTATAATATATATGTTTTATTTATAATGTTACTAATGTTCTCTTAATGAATATTTATTAATAATTTTGTTTTTTATAATGAATTATATATATTTTGTTGATTGATTTAGAAAATATATAAATAAATCATTTCAGAAGGGAATATAAATGAAAAAAGTTTAATATCATAGATATTTAACATATTAATTTAATATTCATAATTAAATGAAAATTCAAACGAGAATTATTTAATAACCTGATATAGTTTCCAGATGAAAAAATTATTTAAGTTAACTTTAGCCAGTATAATATATAATAGTATAATTAATAAACAAAAGAGCAAAAATAAAGCCTTTTTTATAATAGAGAAAATTAAATTTTATGTCATTTAATTTTTTTAAGCTTGATGCTTAGGTTAAGCATAATGACCTTAGTTATTTAATAATTTAACCTATTTATTAAATTTTTCATACAACTATTATTATATATAGAACTTTAAATATGATTAAAATAAATAAAAGTATGTTGAAATTAGTGAAAAAGAAAATCAAATACAAAAACAAAACCCATTAGCTAAATATATATAGGAGAGATAATCTATTTTTACACAAGCTTAATTACTATATTAGGCAATTTAGCATGCGAACTCTATGAGGATAGCAGGATACCTAAGAGTGGAGGCATTGAGAGTATTAGCAAAAGAGATGTCATGTTATTCCTACTAGTGCTATAGTTGCCCTGCTTAGACTGCAAGCCCTCATGCGGTTCATGGCCAAGCTTTCATTCCCTATTGTTTGCCTGGCATTTTCAGTTAGGGGTCTTCGCTCCTGATCGTGGCTCTTCAACATGTACCACATTCTACACTTAAGGATCTCGATGTCAGAATGTTGACACTTTTGTCCAAATGTTGACAGATAGGCAGCTGATCAAAAGGGGATGCTTAAAGATGAAGCTACTAGGGACTCCTTTGCTTTCTCAGCGGAGTGGAAGAGCAGAGCCTCAGCATCAGTTTGCCGTTCTCTATCTGCTCTCTAGCCTACAGCAGGGGTTTAATAGGCTACCTCAGAAAATGGTCAAAATACTTACATTGGGAACTCAGGCATTTGTGGACTTTCGGTTTTGCCGACGAAGTAAGGGGCGAACCTTCGAATGGGGGGCCGCCAGTGCTGCCACGCGATTCACCATACAAAGGCGCAGGGAGATGGAGTCTCCGACCAAGACATCTATCCCAGGGGCCGAGATACACGAGCATCTTTGTTTCTTATGCTATACCATAGCCTTTCAACCAGGCGCCTTACTCATCTCTTTGAGTTGAATCTCGGGCTACAGTCACGCGCTTCTTGCATGCAGATGCTTTCCTATAGCTCTTTGCCGCTTTCTTCTGGTGGTTATCTGATTTCTTCCCTGATACAGTAGATCAGCCTTAGCGCTTTCCTATTAGATTGAATAGACTTTCGAAGGAGATGTACCTCTTGTCGTATGCTGGGCTAAGGATCCCTGAAGCACTATCCTACTAGCTGTAAGCCCTTTAGCATCTCATCAAATGAGGATCCCTTCCACTCTCGTGCTTCAGAGCTGCAATGACACATCTTCGCACCAAAGGGAACATGCTCAGATGTCAGGAGTGTCAATGCTTAGTTATCCTAGGGTATCAGGCTATACAAGGCCTTCCATCTCTCTTACTATTGCAATCTTTGTGCTTAATACGAGTAGATTCAGCTCAAATGTGTTCGCAATATCTTGCCCATCTCACTTGCAATGCTATAAGGGGTCAGATGAACAACGCTAATACTCACCCTCCAGCTCCTCAGAGCCTTTCGAGCATAGTAGGCATCGCCAGAGAGAGTCACATGACTATTAAACCCTTCAAAGCCGCTGGTTCTCTATGGGAGGCACGCGATGTCAATGCTAGTAACGGTATTACAGTGAATGGCAAATAGGCCTCTGCCTTATCCTTCTTCTCCCCATTTCTTGTGGCTGTTAAAGACCCAGTAGATTTGCCTTGATGGCTGGCAGCTGCACCAGAGCTGCTTAGACATGCTACTGTCGCTCAAGTCACTAGGGTCAGGTAGCCTGAAATATGGCAGTCGCCATTAATGACAGTTAGGAATTAAACTTAAGAATGATTTAATATATTAAAAGTCTTAAATACTCGGTATTAAAATTTGGTAGCTAGTCATTTATTAACAAGGGTACTAATATATATATATATATATATATATATATATATATATATATATATATATATAATATATATATATATATAATATATAAGGGCTTCCATCACAAATCAACAAGCAACCAAATATTTATAATAATTTCTGATTAATTCAAATTCAAATTCAATTTCTACAACCACCTTATCTCATGGGGTTTTGGGGTTTTATATAAAAGAAAACTTATAGCTGAAATAGAATATTAAACTTTCTTAAGCTTAAGTTAAATAAAAATCTTATTATATTAGATTAGCGATATATACTTATTAAATTATCAAAAAGTAATTATGGTTAATCTTCATTTCAAAAATATGATTGTTTTACTAAAAATACTATTCATATTCGTGAAAATTATTATAAACTTTAAATAAAAAATAAGTTAAATTTTAATAAGAATATTAAAGAAAGATGGATTCCTTTAAATAATATCAATAGTAAATTGAAATTAATTATTTTAAATTCTTCAAGAACAAGTTAGTATTGGAAATCACAGCATTTAATTTTAATTTGCATAATTAAAGTGTAACTTATAATTATTTTCTATGATTAATATTCTAAAAATAATTATAATTATACTAGATAGTTAAGGAATTATGTTGAAATTAAAAAAAATAAATTACTTTAATAATCTAAATAGAAGTAAGAAATTATATAAACTATTGATAAATAAATTTATAAAAACAAGGTTGCTTATGCTATTATTA
This sequence comes from Oxytricha trifallax, assembly GCA_000711775.1. Classification (NCBI taxonomy): domain Eukaryota; phylum Ciliophora; class Spirotrichea; order Sporadotrichida; family Oxytrichidae; genus Oxytricha; species Oxytricha trifallax. The sequence continues at coordinate 19,663 of ARYC01002954.1, read as the reverse complement.
TGATTTATTAAGATATCAAATAAGGAAATAATCTAAATTTAATTCATTAAAAAGTTAACTTATTAAATATTTTGAATTTTAATACTAAATGTAATTATAATTATTGAGATTTAAAATTTAAAAAAAGCATTTGTTAAATTAAGAGTTTTATCAGTATATTTACATTATAATTACCTGATAAAAATATAATATATATCTTCATTATAAAGAATTCTTACCGATTTTATTCATCTTTCTAAATATTAATTAAGATTTTTTTATAAAAATAGCAAAGTTAGTAAGATTTCTGGTTTATATATTATTTAGTTTATCTAAAATAACATAAATTATATTAGCAAAATATAATGCTGATAATTTATTTTCCAATAAAATTTTTATTAGTAAAAATATATATCTTAGGTTTTGTGTGGTAAATTATAAACTTTTTATTTTCAAACTATTATGCTAAATAATTAATAAATATTAAAATTTATATGATTTTCCAACTTCCTATTACAATGATTGTTAATTCCACGCCACTTTCTTTTTCAATTATAATTAAAATAAATAAAATTAAAATTGAATAAATGTAAATGAAAATTTATTGAAAAATATCTTTTAATTTACAATAATTTCTTTAATGATTATTTAAAATATGCATTTTTATTTTTTAAAGATAATTTAAATCATTTGCTCTCTATAATATTTTATTAGAATTATTTTGCTTTGTTGTAATTTTATTACATTTCTGAGAAAAAGATATAATTTGGTAGAATTAAAAATTTAATAATAATTTAGAGTGAATTCCAATAAAATATCAATATTATTTTATTTTTTTCGAAATATAAATTCAATTTATTATAAATACATTTAAAATAGTTTTGAAGTGTTAGATTTCAAATTTTGATTTTTAAATATTTTTATCATAAATATAATAACTCAAAATGCTACTATAATTTAGCATTTATCTTGAAGTAGCAATAATTATTATCAAAATTTATTATTATTATTTCCACCACAACTAATTAAGGCATATAATAATATATAAGTAATATATATTTTTTATAGTCAATTAAAAATAATGGTAAATCTAATTAATAATTAAAAAAAATTTATAGGAATAAATATATAAATAAAACCCAAATTATTAAAAAACATTAATTTATTTACTTTTATAACCTCATATCAATGTCTGTTCAAATTTATTAAATAAAACTTGCACTTAAAAATAAAAAATATTTGAATTTTAAAATTCTATTTTTATATATTATCTTAATTACCTATATTTAATATATAAATAAAAATACTTTTATGAAGATATATCTGTTTGAGGATTAAAATTATTTTATAATATTTAATTTAAAAAAATAGAACTGTAATACTCTTATAGATTATGTTCTTCGATTAATTTATATAAGTTTTTTATGTGATTTTACTTTTTCTCATTTGGTTCACTATAAATGAGTGAGAAATATAAAATTAGAGTATTTTAATTTAATAATGTACTTTATTTAGATCACTTCAAATATATAATAACTAATTTTAATAAAGTACTAGTTTCATTTAAATTGTCTATTAATTATTAAATAAATTTGGCATTATTTTTAGTTAAATTTAAATTAAATAGATTGTAAAATATCATTCAAATTAAATAATAAGTTTTTTTATATTATTGAACCTAATTGTTTGGAAAATATATATAATTATTTTGTTTCATTTACTAATATATTAATCATTAATTAAAAAAATGATTTATTCAATAAATACTATATAAGATTTAGAGCATGTTGAAAATAATGAAAAAATTTAATTAAATTTTTAGATAAAACACAAAACATCAGGACCCCAGGAAATAGTAAGAGTAATCAGACATAGATAAAAATACAGCAATGTTCTTCTTTGTTATTTGAGCATTTTCATAATTATCTTTTCACAAGTATATCATTACCCCTACCTAAAACTATAATAAGTTAATTATAAATTTGGAAACAATAGTAAGTGATTACAAAAAGTAATATAATCGCTCGGCGAAAACAAATGTTATTTTTGCCTGAAGATGTAATTAGAGAGTAGTTGCCCTCATTTTAAATTTTAATATTAAATTTTGAAAATATTTTACGTTATAACTAAATTTCAAATAATTTTTAAATTTTCAATGATTTATGATAGATAATTAAATTTTGATATAAATTATTAAAAATAAGAACTTTTTAATGCTATAATAATTTATTATTATTTTTATTACTCAGCAGAGTTTTTTTTAAATGGTATTTTTAAATTACTGCAATCCAAAATTTTATAAAATATTTGCCCTATAATGTCAGTAAAATATCTGTAAAATTTAAGAATTCTTTATTAAATTAAATCATATCTGCTCATCATATTAAGATTGATCAATTTAATATATGAATAAATATTTCAAGATAATGATAAAAAACTCATTTAATGGTAGTTAAATATTCTTACAATACTAATTCATTAATATATAATGTAGAAAAATAAAATACATATATAAATATAAATTTCTTGATTTTAAAATTTTGATGATATTCAAAAAATAACTCAAATTCATATATTATTTTAATCTGTAATTTGAATTTATTAAATAATAATTATTATTTTAAAAATAAAAACATTCCAGTCTCTAATATACGCAATTTATCAAGTAATTATATTAAACATTTTTTTTTTAATTTGTTTGTATATTAGCTGATAATAATTGAAAAATTTATATTAGTTTTAGTTTAAGTAGATATAATTTTAAATAAATTAAATTTTTTCTAGGTGTAGTAAATTTGTTTATTAATATAATATCAAAATTTATTTTTTTATTAATATTTTAAATTAGTCATAATGATTTTTTCTTTTTTAGCATTATTTATAGCACAAACTAGATGATAGTAAATAAGTTGATTATATATATAATTAAAAAATATTAGGTTTCTTCAAGACTATTTTTATTTGAACTTGGTTTAAATTTCTTATTTAATAATAAAATCTTATTAATTTAATTATAATTTAAAAAAAGCTATAAATTTTCGGGGGAAGAAGTTTCCTGCCCCAAAAAGGTAGTTTCATGCCCCCCCTTCGGAAGTTTCCTGCCCCATACATAAAATTATGTAATTTTTATAATTTTCAAAGAATCTTTATCAACAATTATGATTTAGTTTTTTTTAAATTTAGCTCTAATATCATTTCTACTTATTGATGAATTTACATTTTAATAAAAATTACATTAATTATTAATAAAAAACATATATTTTAGCCTTGTTAATAATATATAATTTGATAAAGAATAATTATGTACCTTGAAAATTATATAATAATGAATGTTGTATAGTACATGATTATGGTAATAGAAATTGAAATTTATTGTTTCTATTAAAATTATTTCAAATAACATAAAATTTAGTGTTGGGGGCAGGAAACTTCCCCCCAAATTTTCAATTAAATATATAAATAATTGAAATATTTTTGAATGAATCTATTTATATATTTTTATGCAAAATATTTGATGAGAACCAGTAAAATGCTGTAAAAATAATTATAATTTAAATTAATTTATATTTTTAGAGTTTGAAATGTTCGTCTATTTTTTCTCAAAAATAAAGCGAATTTATTAATAAAACTTAGTATAAATATTTAATATAATTGCATTTTATTTATTTAATATTTCTCACAAATATCATCAAATTTGTTGAGAATGACAGACCTATACCTATGTAAAAAAGTATATTATCTTTCGAGTGAAAAATAATTATTTATAAAAATATTTTTTTATGGATAAATTTCTGGGTTTATATTTACCTATTTTTTAAATTAATAATTAAATTATAAATTTTATTAAATTTTATTTTAAAATAATTTATATGTAATTAAAGGAATACATTCGAAATGTAGATCTAAGCAAATATTAAATAAATAATTGATGAAATTTTGAGAGTAAAAGTTGCCTAATGATCTGAATTAATTCAATTTTGAATACAATAAAAGCTTGACTTTAAAATTAGCGGTACTATTTTTTACATGACTGGAGAGAGTTAACTCTATTTTGATTGGATGCCTCTAAATTCATTTGATCTGCCATTCAATTAAAGTCATTTATATTGGATCAAAGATGAGGAACTACAGTGCAAAAAATTATTTAAATCTAGCTATTTTTAAATGATTATTTATTCATATTACATATTGAATTGTTTTAACAAATTTAACTGCAATAATTTAATAAATTATTTCTTTAGTTTTTAATAATTAACATTTTAATTTTTCAAATGTATTCATACAATAGTATAAAAATATAATATATATAAATTAATAAAAAATGAACTTCGATCTTAGATAGTTTCTTAATTTTTTCACATAAAAAATAAATAAATCTAGTTCTTAAATTTTTTATTTTGATCTGTATTTGAAAATGAATCTATAGCTGTTGTTAAAATGAAAATTTATAATTTTAATTGTAATCTACAAAATATAAAATAAATTAAAAAAAATTAAAAATTATTTAAATTATGAATATAATTAATGTTAATAATTATTGTAGAATTATTACTTTTCAACGTTCAAGTTTAATAAAATTTGGAAAAATAAATATTAGCTTTATCATAGTTTATGTAAATTTTTCATCTCAATTGAACTAACTGCAAATTAAAAAAAACAAAAAACTAATCGCAAATAAAAACCCCGAAATCTTTAGACAAGGTAATTGTAATTAATTTTATTATTTTTTATTACTTAATTTACCTTTCTGTTTATATTATAATTATAAAATTTTAATGTTTTAAAATTATTCGAACTCGATAAAATTTAATTAAAATGTAATATCTTCCCTTATAACTAATTATTAATATTAATTTTTTTATAAAAATCAATACTCTTAATAGTTAATGATTAAATGTAAATGATGATTAAATTTTAAATTTAATGAAATTTATTAAGTTACAAAGTAATTACTTTTACATGATAACTCAAGTCTCATATAATTCAATGAATAATAATAAATAATAAATAAATATCAATTTTATAAAATTATAAAATATAAATTTTGAGGATTTCATGATTTCTCATCACTCACAATTTTTTATGGGAAATTTACTCTGAAATTGAATTAACTAATTAAATTATATTATTGTAATAATGCATATTATTTTAAAATAAATTTATAATTAAGTTATAATATAATTATTCGCTATTTTCTTTCAGAAAACATCAAGAAATTGATAGCTAAAAATTAATAGATAATTCAAATTTATGATATTGACAATAAAATTAGTGATACTATTTTAAATACTCATTAGATTGAAATAAATATAGTTAAATTTTGGCAAAAAATCAACTAAGAATACGAAAATTTAAAATCAAGTGTAATAGCATAGAGATGCCACAAAGTAGTATAACAATAACTTTAAAGTGCAAATATTTTAATTTTTTATTCACCATTTACCTTATTACCTAAATAAAGAAAAGCTCGATGCCAATAATAAAAATAATAGATTTATAATAATAATGTGAAGATATTTTATTTAATTTAATTTTTATATAAATTAACATTATTTATAATATTACTATTTTTAATATAGAATTTAATTTTAAATATAAATAATTATTATGATTTAAATTAAAAGTAAAACTAAACTTTTCTTCTTCATTAGTATCAAAGTTGCTTTTTTAAATTATTAAAATATACTAAAGATATATTTTTAGAGTTCTCAATTTCTAAGAAGTACAATATATTTTCTGAATAAATTGATAAAATACATTACAATAGGAAATTTGAGTAGTACAAATATAGTTTGAATTTATTAATAATCTTAACTGCCACTGAATTAGTACACTTTTAATGATAATTCGGTTTGCAAAAACATTAGACTTAATTTGTTGGTTTTAACCGCTAGTCTATTTATTCATTGGTCTAATTATAATAAATAATAATAATTTTTAAAAGTTTTATTAACTAGTTAAATCATCTAAACTTAAAAATCTTAGATCATTAGATCACTCAAAACCCCAAAACCCCTTAGTGAGGTTTATAAGTGCTTTGATTTGTAGGGTATAGTTGGGGTCTTATTGGGGCTAGTAGAGAAAACGCATGTTTTTTATGAATTTAATGAATATTTAATGAGTATTACTGTACTTAATTCAAACAAATTGTATCTGCTTATCTTTGTGATACCTCTTGAATTTAGCAGTCTGTAGTTGTTCTAGTATATCATCCAATGATTATCGTGGATATGCTGGAGCTTTTACGATGACCATCTCAACTATCTTCTTAATTTCATTGCATGTTTCATCTTGATTAATATGTTTAGCAGCCAAACTTAATGATATTTCTCATGTTTTGTTCCAAAGTATGACATACTTTCCATATCGCACTCCAAGATGATTGCAGCTACCGCCCAAACATCCCATTATACAGAGCCATTTGTCCATTTCTCTCTTATAGGGAAGTATCCTGGAGTGCCTAAAACTTTAGCTAAAGTCACTATCTCTTTTCTTATTGCTCTGTTAAATCTATGACTACTACTTCTAAAGGGCAGAGATTTAGCATTACATTTTCTGGCTTCAAATCTCTATGAGCATACCCTGATCATGGAGCTCTTTCACACCCTTAGTTATATCTGTGAGTATCTCATTCAAATCATCAGGATATCTATTATGGTAGAGATACTCTCTTGGAGTCATTTCAAACTTCTTGAGTCTCAATGCAATAAAACCATGACCAAGTATAACTCCGTCGACTTAGCTAAGTTCTTGCATTATCTTTTCTAAGCCTCTCTCAGTACTATGTATTCATTTGCAAACTCATTTTAATATTGCTCGTTCTTAATGAGATACTTGAATGGATATACCTTGTATGCGAATTCATCAACAACTATAAGTTTTACCTTGTTAGGTACGTCAATATTCAAATAGTTTTCAATACAGCTGCTTATGTCGACTGCATTTAATGCAGGTATATACATTGCTCTCTCTTATAAGCAAGCAATATACATACCATTTGCTGGTTTGTTCATTGACTCAAACCGCTTCTATCTCTTAAGTCTCTCCTACTGCTCTATTTTTGAATCAAGAGAGTTATTTTTTCTTTTAGCAGGTACAAGCTTTTAAGTTTCCTCATCTTTAATCAGGAATTCGCTTAGATGATGCTTTTGCATATGTCTCTTTACTTTAGCTGAGTGCGTATAAGACTTCATGCAGGTAGTGCATTAGTATCTACCATCTACTTTATTATGCTTGAAGTAGATCTTAGCTCTACCAGAGTGTGCCTCTTTGATGTGTCTCTTCAAGCTAGACTCAGTTGAGAAGAAATTTAGCAGTCTCACATTAAAATGTTTTCATTTTTTCTATTGGTTGCTGTTCTTTATCTTCCTCAACCAATTCAACTTATGTTTAAACTCCCATCTCAGCACTCTACTTCTTGTTTTAAACTTAAATTTTAAAGACCTCAGCTTCAAACTCTAGAGCTCTTAGCTCTACCTCCTTTTCAATATAAATTACTTCTGGTTTCTTGGAGGAGCTAAAGTTGAGCAATGATTAACCTGTTCCAAGAGAAACTGCCTTACGATTTAAGTTAGCCGCCATGTTTAAATTCAAATTAAATTTCTATTATTAATAAGTAAAAACCTCACTGGCTATACTAACTTTGTATAGGAGCTGGCACTGCAACAACAATGGTTGATTCTTAGGTGTTAGACATCATATTTATACTTAGTTTATAACTATACATTTTCTAATTTTATGCTTAATATTTTTAATTTTTGTACCAACTGAGAATAAATTCAGGTTGGTACTGGTACCAATTAGGTTTTGAACCATTTTGGAACTTTTCCATTAAAACCTTATTAGTTTAAAACTAGGTACTAATTAAGTTTGGTACTATTAAATTGGTACCAATTAAATTTAAACGAATTTAGTACCGGTACTAATCAAATTTAAACAAATTTAGTACTAATTCAATGAAACTAAATTGATAAAAATGGAGCTCCATCTCTGAAGTTTGTTACAGCTTCTGCCAGCTTTCTCCACGTATCCTTACCAGGTTGACCTCCTATAAGATGCCCATATTTAATACTAAGATTTTTAATTGTAGGATCCAGAACTCTATATATTATAATTTGAAATTCAATAAGAAGAGAAGGAACAAGGAGGGAATCTATAAGTACTGCAATGAAGAGGGTTGAAGCTTAAGAAATGATCTCAAGATTTAGAAGCAAGGAAGATCTCTAACGATGCCTCACTTAGCATGGTAAGCATGTGACATATACTTAATCTTATGCTATAGTGGGTTTATTCCTTCCAACGATGGAAGGTACCAAAATTTCATTCTTAAAAGCTATACTCTGCGATGAGAAGAAAGCCTTCAAAAACAGTGAAATAAAGTTGATAGATATACCAAACTACCCAGACATTTCAGTCACTAATCTCTACGAGGATGCGATGAAAGATGAAGAGTTGGTAGTTTATCTTCCTACCAAGAAACAACTCTCTAACAAGCTTCCAGAAAGGAGCTTCTTCTTTGGAGTTCTTGGCACTTTAAGAAAGAGTTATCTAAGAGAGATCATTGAAGAAGCTCACAAAACGCTACTCTATTTCTCCTGAAGATTAAAAGAAGCAAGGCATACTAATAAGCGAGACCTGGCTCGCTGAGCTTAAGAAGCATCCATTCTCTCTCGTAAGCTTTGATTCTTAACTTTGTAGGGAAACCTGGAACTGGTATATTCCTAATGAAAGAGCATGCGAAGGTTCACAGAGAGGGAAAGTCATAGACTATTTATGAAGTGAGCAAGAGGCTTTATAAAGATGTTTAAAAGCCAGAAGAAATGAACATAGATGCAGGAGCTGGCACAAAGAGAAGAAATATGGGCCCAAGAGTCATAAGAAGAGGAGAAGAAAGAAAAGCCAAACCCTTTTATGGGTTAGTTTAATATGTGAACTTATTCATTCATTTAAATCTAAAACTTATTTATAAACATTCATTCTTCCTTCTCTCGCACAAACTGTTGTCTTGTCTATGCTTACTCTCTTGCAGCTACTCTGAATCAAGTCTACTGTATCTATAGGCAAGTCATGCATTAGGTGATATAGCAGCAGTTTCTTGTAGTGGGTCTTGATTTAACTCCAGTAGAATTCAATTCCATTAAATTAATGGCTGTAAGGAACATTGTATACAGGAGTAATGTTTAACTCTTCATAAGCTTTCTTACACTCCTTAGTCTTATGAACTGAGAGGTTGTCAACAAACAGGATGATCTCTTAATCGTTGTATTTATCTCTCAGCTTATGTAGGAACTCTATATACTACTCTCGCTAATAGAGCGAGGATGAATAACATAACTTTCTAAGCCAGAGTCTTCACTAATACCTGCTAAAATTGCATGGGTTACAACCTTTACTTTTAATCGTAGACTTCTATATTATCATACTTCTTATACCAAGAGTTATTAATAAAGGTGTTGAAGGTGAACACAGCTTCATCAGCGTTTATGAACTTGATGTTATTGTTAATAGCTCTCTGCATTTAATCATATATATAGTTTAAATTATTACTATAAAATGGCACTGTAAAATCAATCACTCTCTTCACTCTGTTGACAGTCTTGAAAGTAATACCATTTCTTCTATAGATGTTTGCTATAGTTTAAGGAGAGATACGCATGTCAGGAAACTTGCGATGGAACATCACAGCTCGGTAGTCTAGTGGAAAGTGTGCCCAATACTTTAAAGTCTTCGAGTCGCAGAGGTAGTCAATATGGTGCTGTGAGAACTTTTATTTTCTTGCAGGATGCTTTCAAGTGCCTGAATTATAATGCTAAACAGCCAACAAGCAATGATACCTAACTGTTGAGGCACTCTTTTGCAGGAGCTTTGCTATAGCAGCATAATTCATTACTGGTTTGACTTAGTCTATATTTATATTTGTACCATACCTAAGCTTAAGCAGTAAATCTAAATATTACTCATCATAAATAGATTCTAAATTTCGCTAATTTCTATTTCTCATTTTGCAATATGACCTAATTTATCTACTAACCCCAATAAGACCCCAACTATACCCTACAAATCAAAGCACTTATAAACCTCACAAAGGGGTTTTGGGGTTTTGACTGCCTGATAATTGCTATTGAGATCTATTAGAATTTAAAAGATTAGACTACTAAACCATTAGACCCATAATTAAAAAAAGATAAGTGAAGTTTAATTTCGGAGATTAGACCAGAGACAATTAGGTTTGTAATGTAAAATAAAGAAGGTAGTTCAATATTTAAATATATAAAATGTTCTAAAAGATCGAATTCGATTTATCTTTCACTGATTCAGATGCCAGTATAAGCATAATACATTGGTCTAAAATAGGAGCGGTGACTCAGCTAATAACTCCATTTTCCTTTATATCTTCCAAGCTACAATATACGGTTCTGAATTTGAATTATTTGAATTCAAAAACAAATACAACTTCTGTTAATCCGAAATGCGGTGGTCAGGATGAAGCACATCCAACAACGCCGATTAGGATCTCGAAACTGGAAACTACATTAATTGCGTTCACTAACGCAATTAAGAATAACCGCAACACTGGAAATTACTCATCATTATTCAATCAATCACTCAAAGTCTCGCACTCAAAAGGTACTTCGCACTACAGGATGGTGAATATGATTACATCGCTACAATACTCCGGTGTAACAGTGTGAATTTTATATATTTAAATATTGAACTACCTTCTTTATTTTACATTACAAACCTAATGGTCTCTGGTCTAATCTCCGAAATTAAACTTCACTTATCATTTTTTAATTATGGGTCTAATGGTTTAGTAGTCTAATCTTTTAAATTCTAATATATCTCAATAGCAATTATCAGGCAGTGATCTAATGATCTAAGATTTTTAAGTTTATATGATTTAACTAGTTAATAAAACTTTTAAAAATTATTATTATTTATTATAATTAGACCAATGAATAAATAGACTAGCGGTTAAAACCAACAGATTAAGTCTAATGTTTTTGCAAACCGAATTATCATTAAAAGTGTACTAATTCAGTGGCAGTTAAGATTATTAATAAATTCAAACTATATTTGTACTACTCAAATTTCCTATTGTAATGTATTTTATCAATTTATTCAGAAAATATATAAAAATTCTTATTTCAGTGATTAACTTGTTCACATTTTTAAAATATAAAAATAATAATATTCCATTATAGTTAATAAAATATAATATAAAATCATATTTTAATAATTTTATTATAAAATAATATTTTTAATTAAATATTTAACTTATGTATTTCGTTAAATTAAAATAATTTATTAGATGAACTTTCTAATTATTACTTTTATACATTAATTAAATAGTGCTTGAGATGCGAATTATCCTTTTGATAATATTTTTAAATGTTATCATATTATAAATTATGAAATAATTCTAGGGTAAATAATTTAGTCTCAGTAATATATAAAAAGAGTTATTACAATTTTTATAAACAAAGATATAACTTTTAATTACTTCTCACTAAGTAAAGAAATCAAAACGAGGGGAAATCTAATAATTAGTTTATTTTTTATAGTGTAAGAGTATATTCATATTTGCAATTAATATAAAATATCATATTTAATTTTTTTTAATTTAATTACATTAAAATATATTCAAAAATAAAATAGAACGCAAACTGAATATGTAGAGCAAAATAATATAAATAATTTAAAATTTTCCCATTAAAATTTAACGTTAAACAATATAACTTAAAATTTGATATCCAATATATTAATTAAATAATAATCGATATATTTATATATTATAAAATTCAATAATATAGCAAAATGCTACCACAAAACGTACAGTTCAACTGAATGGCAACGTTTTTTGTAATTTGATACTTATTTGTACTTTTAGTTTGAATAAATGTGTAAGCCTTTTATCGTTATATCCACTTATATTAATTAATTATAAAAATATAATTATGATTTAAATTAATAATCTCATATAGTTTAGTTATTTTAACAAAACTTCGAATCTCCACTATATTTTCGTAAATTCTCAAGAGTATTATTTCAGGATTAAATTATCATTAAAAGTAATTAATAATCCTGTATTTTTTTTATATTAATAATTAAATTTTTGATTGAGATTTACAGTAGTTCACTTTATGCAAATAATTTGAATTATTTGTTAATGACTTATTTTGCTTTGATACTTCTTCTGAATCAGTGTTTCTTTTTTTATATTCTTTAGATTTTTATTTATTTTATTGAGACTTAAATTTATTTAATTTTTTCTCTTTAATTTAAAACATTGGATGAACTTGTGACTTATAGAACTGAATTCACTATGTGTATATGATTAATTCTATCGTAATTTCATCACTAATCTATACATTAAAAAAAGAACACCTTGAGATAATAAAGCAAGAATAATTAGAATGATATAACACAGATCTCTATCTTACACTATGATGTTAACAGATTATACCTTAAAATCAACTACTTAAATTCTGATTCTAATCAAAATTATTTTTTTTATAAAAATTAAGCTGAAGATTTTTTTTAAATTAATGAAATCAACATATGAATAATTATTATTAAAAACATCATTTCAATTTTATTTTAAAAAATCATATTATCAAGTTTTAATTTTTATAATTTTAAATTTTTTACTAAGATAGAATTTAAAAAAATAGATTTTTAATATAATTATTTTGATAATTATACTGCTGTTTATATTTAAATATAATTTTGAATTTTATTGAAATTGTGATATTTAAAGTTTGATCATATACCATGCAAATATCTCTTTATTGCTAGAGGGATAATATAATAATATAATTTTTATTTATCTTTTACTATTAAATTTATATTAAATACAATTAAATTAATAGAATTGCAGTTAAATATAATTATATTTTTTAAGATAAATTTATGATGTTCTATTTACTCTTTGTCATAGATTTATTTCTAATAATATATAAATAATCATTTTTTCCTTTAAAATAATGAATTGAATATTAATTATTATATAATACAAAATTAATCTAAATAATATTCATATTAATAGAAATAAAAGTAAGATTATATTGAAAATTTGTATAATTATATATATTTTACATTTTATTAATAAAAATAATATTAATAATAGAAATACAAGGCTCTAGTAAGTTTTAGGTCTTCATTCTTACTGCTTATCATTAAAATTCTTAAAAATGTGAGGTTAATTTGAGGAAAAAAAAACAGGCATACATTTTTATTAATTAATAAATAGTAATAATAGTACAATAAAGTGTTTTGAAGAATATATAGTTTGATAATATAAAATACGAAATACTATTATATAAATATTGATAAATCTATTAATTTGAGACTTAAATTAATGACGCAAATGTGAAATTATTAATAAATGAATGTTTTAAATAATTAAAAAAAATTATATAAATAAAATTTGAATTTATTATAATGAATTGTAATTTATATAATATAATTGAGATAAATTTTGTAAGCAATTATATTATAAATTAATGAGGAAATGGAAATTGAAAGTGCTATTTTTATAATTTGATAATTTTTAAGTTTTAAGGATTTATATTTTGAAACTATCAATAAATATTATTTTTAATTATATTCTTTTTAAAATTAAATTTCTTCAACATGATCGAAGTTAAATTATGCATTTCATTTTATTATTAAATCATTTAACTTTTTTAGGAAATAAGAAAAGATTAATATATTCTAAATTTAATAATGAAATTAGCTAGAAATAATAATTTTAATTTAATTGCATGAAAGTATTTTAAACATATTAATTCTTAATTTAAATTGTAACTTTTATTTAAAAATTATATTAAATTAATAGAAGCTTCCTTAAAGATAAGTTAAAAATTCATTAATTAGTATGAGTTGATATCAATATTCAAAATTAATTATAAATTACAAAAATTCTTAAATATATTAAATTCTAATTAAAAATATTTTTTATCTATTATTACGATGTATAATTATTCTTAACTATTAAGAAATGTGATAAATTTGATCATCTAAACTATCAGAAGAACAAATAAATTTTATTATTATAATGATCATTGTACCATCAAGATTAAAATGATCATACCCTTAAGTATAATTCTAATATTATAACCTTCTATTAAAATATCTATGAAAATATTTAATGAATAGATTTGAATGAATAAATAAAATCTTAAACCACTTTACTTTATTCTTCAAAATATTTAAATTTGAGTTAATCTTACCTTTATCAAAATTTTAATCACTTATTAGTATATAATAAAGAAAAGTATTAATGAAAAAAGTTAATTAAAGTCGATTTATAAGTGACGGTAAATAAATGAAATAAATTAATATATTAATTAATATTTATTTAATTTAATCAAATAAGAAATATGCTAGATTCAACAAAATAATGAAACTAAGGTAATAAATTATATTAATTTTAGTCGACCAATAAATTAATTCATTTACATCATTTATTTTTAAATTATAAAATCTATTTAATTTTTTGCATTTTCTGTTTCTTTAAGGAAACTCCTCATTTGACTTTATAATATACACAAATACGAATTTGATAATTAATAATCAAATTATTTAAAAAAACTATATAAATTTAAAAAGTAATACTTAAGTCTAATTGATTTGAGTTAATATAAAATAAAAATTATTTAAAATCTGTGGCAGTAAAATTTATTAAAAACTTAAACAAAATGGTACTTGTTCGATAGAGAATAAAAATTTAATTTCACATTACTATTGGCTGTTATATTTAATATTTAATTACATTACTAAAGTTAAATAACTTCACTTTAATGATAGAGTTTAATTTTTGTGTAATTTATAGGTGATAAATTAAATTCATATTATTTCGCTCAAAAAATTCAATATATTGTACAGTCATAATTATTTTATTCATCTAGTTTTGAACTTTCTATCAAATGAGCCAATAATACTACAAGCTTGTCTACTTTCTTGTCTACTTTAAAACAAACTACAAATAATGATTAAATAAATAATTTATTTTCATTTTAAATGCATTCCTACAATATTAAATATAAATAATATTCTAAATTTTTTAAATATCTAATTAACATTATTTTTATATTTTTGCATTTTTAATTTATAATTGTTTTAAAATAAAATTGGCATTTTAATTAATATTTTATTGATATTAAATTTTATATGTTACTTTATGTCTTATTAATAATTTAACAATTATAATTAATATTTATAAATAAAATTTAAAAAAAGAAGGGAAATTTGATAAATTAAATCCTTTCAAAAATTATAAGAATTTCTTTTCCCAATTAACTATAACGTCAATTTAAATTTAATTCAATTATAATAATAATTATAATTAAAATATTTTTAATGCATAAAATAAGCAGTATTTAATATAATAGAAGGACTTTGGGCAGTATTAAAATACCACATAAAGTATTAAATATTAAATTACGTTTAAAACGATTGATAAAGTTATAAATAATTAGCAAATACAGTTTAATCAATAAAAATAGAAAAACAATTAAATTTACAATTTCCTCCATATTTTAGTTTTGGAATTTATTATTTTTCAATTTAAATAATTTATTTTAAATGAGGATAATGGATAAATTTGAAAAGAGTCATTGAAATTTTTTAAAAACTCTAAAATAATCTATTATGAAAATTTATTTTTATTTTACTTTCAAAGCAAATATTTTTCTCTCATATATATTTTTATCAAATCATCATCAAATCTAAGCTGGAAACTTAAATTAATCTTAATAATTTGCAAATAATAGTAAGAAGCTTTTTTTGTGAATTTTAAAATAAAATCAAATAATTAACTACATTTGGCTTAGAAATGTTTTAATTCTAAATATTTAAATGTGGATGAGAAATATGTGTTTCGGCATAGTTAAATTTTTTAATTTTTATAATAAATGATTCTAAGAGAGGTTTGTATTATAAAATAATTTAATTTTTGAAGAAAAAATTTTATATTTATTCTACTAATTGTAATAAAAAAATGTTAAGGTAGTAGAACATTTTATATAATTTCTTATTTTTTGCTTACCTTTTCTCTTAATAGCATTGTCATAACCATTATAAATTCTTTAGATTTCTAACTATTTCAGTATTTTTTAAATTATAACCGAATTAAATGAACTTATGACGTAAAAATTTAAATAAAATATTTTATATTAAATTTCAAAACTTAATTTTTATAACAATATATTATGTAATATATAAATTGGATTATATGGTAATATGAAATAATTATATGGAATTAAAACAAAAAAATATTTAAAAAAATTAAATTATAAATATGAAATAACAACAATAACTATTGAAATAAAATTATATTTATTTAAATAATATTTTTTTTATATTATAAAAGATTGAAAACGACTGAATTATTTTTGTATGATTTAATATCATTATAATTTCTACTATAAATATAAATTTTAAGTGTAAATATTTACAATTAAATAGTAAAAATCAAAGCCATAAACATCGAATAAATATAAAATAAGACTTAAAGAATGACGAGGAAGATTAATAATTAAATTTTTGTTAATTGATATGCATGCTCGAATTCCTTAAAGCATTTTTTTTATTAATTTTTATGCTTAAATATTATAATTGTCATTTATATATCTTTTCTTTATGCATGTAAAATTATCTTAAACTATTTTCGTCTAATACTTTATCTTTGGGGTTTTATTAAAAAAATAATTTGCTATAGACCTAACTCATTATTCTTAATTCTAAATAAATAAGTGTTATTATTAATAATATAAAGATTTAATATTATTTTGAAAAGAGTGAAAACAATAAATTTCTTGTTCATCTATTTAGATGAATATACCATGTTGAAATCTATAAAAATTTATAATATTTCATTTCACTAGATTTATAAATATTAAAAAACATTATCAAGAAAGGTTGATTTTCAATGTATCATTTATTATTGTTAAACTATAAATGTCATTTCTTAAGGAATGTCATTCATTATATAATGTTTTTTTTTAAAAAAAATTAAAGATAAATAGAAATTGTTGTTAGACATAATGATATTTTAAATTCATTAATTAATTTATCATCATTTAATATTCTGATTTCTTTTAATTTTAATGATAATAATAAACCAAATATTTATAAAATTAAAAGATTTTAAACAGCATTTAATAAATCTCAATATTTTATGATTTAATTTTATTAATTTATTTTTAATAAAATTTCTCAAACTTTAATTTATTTATTCTATTATCGTAAAATGTATTAATCATTATTCTCACTTTCAATTAATTTTATTTTATGTTTATTATATAAATATATTATAAAAATATAAAACTGATTTCCAAATTGGTATAATAGATTCTGAATGTCATATAAGGATTGATTTAATCCTATTTATAAATATTTAAATTTGTGAAATCAAATTCAGTTCAGATTCCTTTCCAAATTTTAGTTCATTTTCTGTATTATTTAAATAAAATAATAAGAATTTTATTGATGAGTTAATTTAAATAATAAAAGAAAACTATAGTATTTATTCTTAATATTTTATTAATTTTAAATAAGAATATTAATTTTGTTTTAATTATTTTAAATACTTTTAGATAATTTATTTTTTAAATAAAATTACTGAATCATTTATTCTCACTTTCCATAAGAAAAGATATGACTTATATTATAATTAATAATTATATTATTAAAGTCATTAATTATTGATTAAATTATTAATAAGATTTTGTACATGTTTATAAATACTTGATCTTATTTTACATCATACTCTCTAGAATTTAAAACTTTTAATTATTTCAAGGTTTTATCTCTTTAAAATTGTAATAGTTGAGTTTGCAAGATTTCAGTTTAAGTTTTATTTAATCAATTATAATTTGAAATTTTTTTACTTTAATTAATTATTTAATTTATACAACTTTTATTAATAATTATTATTATACTAGAGACAATAAGCTAGTCATAATTTTTTAATCCTCTAACCTAAATTATTTTTATGATTTTAAAGTTTATATTATTAATAGAATTAATTGGAATTTAGATATTGATTTATTTAGTATGTTTAATCATTCATCAAGAGAAAATAATGTGAAAGCCAGACAAAATTAAAAATTTTTGAAATAGAAAAGGGGTATTGTAAATTTAGCATACTTTTAGAAAAATTTCTCATATCTTTAGAAACCCTTTAATCAAGCAGAATCATAATTAAGATTATCAATTAATGATTAAGGAATTTAATAAATTATAAACTAAAGTTAAAAACACAATTTTATAGCTGATAACTTAATTAAAAATTTTTTAATAACGAAATTTTCTCTTTTTATTTAAAAAACACAACTTATTTTTATACAACATTATTAAGGAATTAGAGTTAAATTTATACATGTATAAAATGCAAGTGTTTTTCACTTTTATATTGATTTAGCTTTTATTTTTTTAAAAAGATAATAACTATTTATATGCTAAAAATAATTAAACTTAAATTAATTGATTTTTTTACATATTATAATTCAATAAAAATAATGCCATTATTTGTATCAATTTGCGAAAGTTGAAATTTCATGTGAGAAAAAATTAATTATAGTTGACAATCCACAAAAACTCATTCAAAACCCCAAAACCCCTTAGTGAGGTTTATAAGTGCTTTGATTTGTAGGGTATAGTTGGGGTCTTATTGGGGTTAGTAGAGAAATTAGGTCATTTTTCAAAATGATAAATAGAAATTAGCGAAATTTAGGGTCTATTTATGATGAGTAATATTTAGATTTACTGTTTAAGCTTAGGTATGGTACAAGTATAAATATAGACTTAGTAAAACCTGTAATGAATTATGCAGCTATAGCAAAGCTCCTGTGCAAGAATGCCTCAAGAGTTAGGTATCATTGCTTGTTAGATGTTTGCATTATAATTCAGGCACTTGAAATCATCCTGCAAGAAAATAAAAGTTCTCACAGCACCATATTGACTACCTCTCCGACTCGAAGACTTTGAAGTATTGGGGACACTTTCCATTAGACTAACGAGCTGTGATATTTCATCGTAAGTTTCCTGGCATGCGTATCTCTCCTTAGACTATAGCCAATATTAATAGGAGAAATGGTATTACTTTCAAGACTGTCAACAGATTGAAGAGAGTGATTGATTTTACAGTGCCATTTTATAGTAATAATTTAAATTATATATTTGATTAAATGCAGAGGGCTATTGACAATAACATCAAGTTCATACACGCTGATGAATCTGTGTTTACCTTCAACACCTTTAATTAATCAGTCTTGGTAAAAGAAGTATGATAATATAGAAGTCTACGATTAGAAAGTAAAGGTTGTAACCCATGCAATTTTAGCAGGTATTAGTGTTGACTCTGACTTAGAAAGTTATGTTATTCATCCTCGCTCTATTAAGCGAGAGTAGTGAATAGAGTTCCTACACAAGCTGAGAGATAAATACAACGATTAAGAGATCATCCTGTTTGTTGACAACCTCTCAGTTCATAAGACTAAGGAGTCTAAGAAAGCTTATGAAGAGTTAAACATTACTCCTGTATACAATGATCCTTACAGTCCTTAATTTAATGGAATTGAATTCTACTGGAGTTAAATAAAGACCCACTACAAGAAACTGCTGCTTATCACCTAATGCTTGATTTGCCTATAGATACAGTAGAATTGATTCAGAGTAG
>ARYC01002953.1:0-58743 GCA_000711775.1 Oxytricha trifallax | reverse complement strand
TAATATGCTTACAAGATATATCCTTTCAATTACTTCCTTGCTGATGACAAGTTCCAAATGGAATTTGCAGATGAGTATTATGCTCTTTAAAAGGCAAAGTTAAATGAGTGCAGGCATATCATCTAGCTTGATGCTATTTTACTTGGTAAAGATCTTGTAGACTTCAGGCTTCATTACTTGAAATGACTTACAGAGAATTCTTATCTGACAATAGATGTCAGAGATAAATTGGCTAGATTGTATAGCAGATAGTTGAGGGGATTGAAGTGCTTCACAAGCTAGGTTATGTTCATAGAGACTTAAAGCCAGAGAATATCATGTTGAATTTTCACCCTCTTAGAGTTTATATTATAGACTTCAACAGAGCTCAAAGAGTGCAAGCCTCTGCATAAGGAAATGTATACGGTACTCTTGGATATTTTCCAGAGAGAGAGGATTGGAGAGATGGAGATACTTAATTGGATATCTGGGCTCTAGCAGTAATAATAATAGAGAGCGACATGCCAAGAAACGATTACTTTAGCTGCAGGGGTGAGAGAGATTCTAAGCCAGAGAATCAAACAATATCTCGATAAATAAAAAAAAATGGAGGTCTCAGAGAACTTGCATACTCAACTATTATCAAGCCAAGCTAAGAGAATTAACAAACAATTGAAACAATCAAACATTAACTTAGAAAGATGAAATTCAGAGAACTGCCACATACTCTAAGCTTATGTTTGTGTGAAATATTTTAAAAACTCGCTTGTTATACTCACTTAAAATACTAATATTTAGACGTTAAACCCCTACATAAACCCTATTAAAACCCTAATAAAGTATGCACTAATAGTCTACTTTTATCAATCAAAAACTCAATCAAACTACTGAATGGGTTTTGGGGTTTTGAATGCATTTGAAGCATGTGATAAACTTTAACATAAATTTACTGCACAGCTTTGCGAAAAAGTTTAACCTGGTATTAAAGACAGATGCTCAGAGATCCCTTGAGACTTTAGAGTGATGCTTGAAAATTTTCACGAAACTAGAGAAGGAAGCTGAGACTTACTTAGTCTTTTCGTTTGGAGAGCAACATCAGCATTTATGAATAGATAAAATACTAATTAATCAAGCTAAAAGCGGAGCTTGCAATTGAATGAGTCATCCTATTAAAATAATAATTATGCCTAGTAATAATCGGGCACAAATATATCATAGAATAAAAACCCAAAAACCCCTTAAAGAGGTTTATAAGTGCTTTGATTTGTAGGGTATAGTTGGTATCTTATTGGGGTTAGTAGAGAAATTAGGCCAAATTGCAAAATGAGAAGTAGAAATTAGCGAAATTTAGAGTATATTTATCATGAGTAATATTTAGATTTACTGCTGAAGCTTAGGTATGGTACAAGTTTTAATATAGACTTAGTCAAACCAGCAATGAATTACTGCAGCTATTGTAAAGCTCCTGTGCAAGAGTGCCTCAACAGTTAGGTATCATTGCTTGTTGGGTTTTTAGCATTATAATTCAGGCACTTGAAAGCATCCTGCAAGAAAATAAAAGTTCTCACAGCACCATATTGACTACCTCTGTGTTTCGAAGACTTTAAAGTACTAAGCTCATTTTCTTCTTGACTAACTAACTTCGCTTTTTTCCTGAAAGCGTATCTCTCCATAAACTAAAGCCAAAATTTATAGAAGAAATGGTATAACATTCAAGACTGTCAACAGAATGAAGAGACTGATTGATTTTACAGTGCCATTTTATAGTAATAATTTAAACTATATATATGATTAAATGCAGAGGGCTATTGACAATAACATCAAGTTCATACACGCTGATGATGCT
Source organism: Oxytricha trifallax (assembly GCA_000711775.1). NCBI lineage: Eukaryota > Ciliophora > Spirotrichea > Sporadotrichida > Oxytrichidae > Oxytricha > Oxytricha trifallax. The sequence goes on along the minus strand of ARYC01002953.1, from coordinate 56,918 downwards.
GTTTTTACCTTCAACACCTTTATTAATAAGTCTTGGTATAAGAAGTATGATAATATAGAAACTTAAGACTAAAATGTAAAGGTTGTCACCCATGCAATTTTCGCTGGTATTAGCGAAGATTCAGGCTTAGAAAGTTATGTCATTCAACCTAGCTCTATTAGACGAGAGTAGTACATAGCTACATAAGTTGATAGATAAATACAACGATTAGGAGATCATCCTGCTTGTTGAAAACCTCTCAGTATATAAGACTAAGGAGTCTAAGAAAGCTTATGAAGAGTTAAGCATAACTCCTGTATATAAAGTTGCCTATAGTTCTCAGTTTAATGGAATTGAATTCTATTGGAGTTAAATTAAGACTCGCTACAAGAAACTGCTACTGTATCACCTTATGCATGACTTGCCCATCGATACAGTAGACTTGATTCAGAGTAGCTGCAAGAGAGTAAGCATAGATAAGACAACAGTTTGTGCGAGAGAAGGAAGAATGAATGTTTATAAATAATTTTTAGATTTAAATGAATGAATATATTCACATATTAAATTGGCCCATAAAGAGGTTTGGCTTTTATTTCTTCTCCTCTTCTTATGGCTTGCTTGGGCCCATATTTCTTGTCTTAGTGCCAGCCCCTGCATAATATGTTCATTTTATCTGGCTTTTAAAGATCTTTATAAAGTCTCTTCTCACCTCATAAATAGTCTATGACTTTCTCTCTCTGTGAACCTGTGCATGTTCTTCATTAGGAATATACCAGTTCCAGGTTTCCCTACAAAGTTATGTGTCAAAGCTTTCTAGAGAGGTATGGATGCTTCTTAAGCTCCGCAAGCCAGGTCTCGCTTATTAGTATGTCTTGCTTCTTTTAATCTTCAGGAGAAATAGAGTAGCGTTTCTTGTGAGCTTCTTCAATGATCTCTCTGAGATAGCTCTCTCTTAAAGTGCCAAGAACACCAAAGAAGAAGCTCCTTTCTGGAAGTTTGGGAGAGAGTTGTTTCTTGGTAGGAAGATAAACTTCAAACTCTTCATCTTTCATCGCATCCTCGTAGAGATTAGTGACTTAAATCTCTCGGGAGTTTGATATTTCTATCAACTTAATTTCATTATTTTTGAAGGCTTTCTTCTCATGACAGATATCCCTCTTAGAAATGAGATTTTGGTATCTTCCATCGTTGGAAGGAATAAACCCACTATAGTATATGATTAAGTATAATTCACATGCTTACCATGCTGAGTGAGGTGTCGATAGAGATCTTCCTTGCTTCTAAATCTTGAGATCACTTCTTAAGCTTCAACCCTCTTCATTGCAGTACTTATAGATTCCATCCTTGTTCCTTCTCTTCTTATTGAATTTCAAATTTTAATATATAGAGTTCTGGATCCTACTGCTTAAAATCTTAGTATTAAATATGGGCATCTTATAGGAGGTCAACCTAGTAAAGATACGTGGAGAAAGCTGGTAGAAGCTGTAATAAACTTCAGAGATGGGACTCCATTTTTATCAATTTAGTTCCATTAAATTAGTACTAAATTTGTTTAAATCTAATTAGTACTGGGTACTAATTCCGTTTTATTTTAATTGGTATTAATTTAAAAATGCCAAAACTGAATTAGTACCTAGTTTTAAACTAATGAGGTTTTAATGGAAAAGTTTCAAATTGGTTCAAAACTTAATTGGTACCAGTACCAACCTGAATTTTATCTAAGTTGGTACCAAAATTCAAAATATTAAGAATAAAATTAGAAAAATTTTAGTTATAAAATAAGCATAAATATGATATCTAATACTTCAAAATCAATCATTATTGTTGCATTGACAACTCCTGTACATAGTAACTATAAATAAAAAGGTTATTAGAGCTTTATAATAGAAATTTAAATTTAAACATGGCTGCTATCTTAAATCGAAAAACAGTTTCTCTTAGCAGTGGATAATTATAGCTAAACTTTGGCTCAACTAGAAGGCCAGAAGTTATTTATGTTGAGAGCGAGGTAGAGCTAAGAGCTCTTGAGTTTGAATCAGAGGTCTTTAAAATTTAAGTTTAAAACAAGAAGTAGAGTGTAGAGATAGATGTTTAATCATAAGTTGAATTGGTTGAGGAAGATAAAGAACAGCAACAAATTGAAAAAATTAAAACATTTTTATGTGAAGACTGCTTGAATCATTTCTTAACAGAACAAAGCTTGAAGAGACACCTTAAAGAGGTACACTCTGGCAAAGCCAAGATATATTTCAAGCATGAAAAAGTGGATATAAGGTACTAATGCACAACTTGCATTAAGTCTTATACTCACTCTGCAAAAGTTAAGAACACATGCAAAAGGATCACCTCAGTGAGTTCTTGATTTAAGATTAAGAGACATAGAAATTTGTGCCAGCAAAAAGAAAATCAAATATTTTGGAGTCTAAAAGAGAGTTACAGGAGAAGCTCAAGAAAGAAAAAAGATAAGAATCGATTAACTAACCTGCAGACAATACAATTCTAGCTTGATTCCAAGTAAAAGCTATGAGCTTTCCTGCATTGAATGTAATTAATATAAGTATTTTTATTGAGAATTACTTGCATATAAGTGTTCCTAACAAACCAAAACTTATAGTGGTTGATGAGTATACATACCAAGTGTACCCTTTCAGCTATCTCCTTAAGAACGAGCAATACTAAAATAAGTTTGCTAACGAATATATGATTCATAGAGAGGCATAAAGAAGAGATTGCAAGAACTTGCTTAAGCAAGATGGTGTTATTTTAACCTATGGTTTTATCGCACTGAGACTTAAGAAATATGAAATGACTCTGAGAGATTATTTATATCATAACAGATACCCAGATGATTTGAATGATATACTATGAAATATGATAAAGGGTGTCAAGGAGTTGCATGAACTTGGATATGTTTTAGAGATTTGAAACCTGAAAATTTATTGCTGAACCTCTGCCCTTTAGAAGTCGTAGTTATCGATTTCAATAGAGCCTTAAGATAAGAGATAGTAACTTAAGCAAAGGTTCTTGGCACTCCTGGCTACTTCCCAATAAGAGAGAAGTGGACGAATTGATCAGTTTAGTGGGATTTATGGGGAGTAGCTGCTATAATTTTAGAGAGTGACATTGAATGCATGTCTTACTATTGTACCAAATAAGAGAAATAATAAATAAGTTTAGCGAGTAAGCATATAAAGCAGGATGATATCTGCAAAGAGATCTAACAGATTGTGGACATGATAATTGTTAGAGCACCATCATATCCAGGATAATCCTTAGACGATTTACTTGAACCACTATAGAGAGCAAGATTCAAGAGATACAATAAAGAGGGGGGAGGAAGTTACCTGCACTCGAGGAAGTTTCCTGCACTGTTTTTTTTATTTATGTTAAATTTAATAAATTTTACATAAATTAATAAATTTAATATTTTTATGACAAATTAAATATTAAGAGCATATTGTTCATCATTGAAGTAGTTCAAGAAAATATAGTCTAACATTATATAGGCATGGTAAGAACAAGATAAATTGAATCAGAATTTCAATAGCAATTGGTTAAGATATTTGGAATTACTATAGTAAAGCAATATAATATTTAAGAGACAGAATCAGAGTTTTTGAAATCTGATAAAAGATATTGACTTTTGATTAATAAATTAAAGAATAATTATAAAAATGAAATTAGTCCTGAAGTAGGTTGATAGTTGTTATAAAGATTAATTTTAATTAAAAAAATTAAAAATATAAAATTAAAAAAAGTGCAGGAAACTTCCCTAAAATATTTTTTTATCATAAACCAGTACAGGAAACTTCCCCCCAATAAAGACTAGCAGATAAAATTTGTTTGAGCTAAATCGCCTAATAATTATTAAATATACTTAAAATTCACATAAAACCTGCAATTTCTCTACTAATCCCTATAAGACCCCCAACTATACCCTAAAAATCAAAGCACTTATAAACCTCACTAAGGAGTTTTGGGGGTTTTGAATCAGGGTGGAAATATCAGCAAAAACTCTAATGATTCAAATTCAAGAACTAGGCATGCTAAACAATAAAGCGTGATGTCCTCAACTTACAGGAAATCAAAGATTACAAAGAAATAGTTTCAGTTTTTCAAAACTTCTTCATTACATGGATCAGGGATTTAGGAGTAGCTTAAAAAGAAAGTCAGGTAAAATTCGGAAACTTCAAGCTACTTAAGAGACAATTTAAGTTTAAGATTTTAGCTAAACCAAGGTAGCTAGGGGATGTTGGGGTCATAAGACAGCACTAATAGTTTGTGCAACCCTGTAATAATTCAAATTATTTGTGAAAAACATAAGGATAGCTCGATGACACTAGATTCAATGACTAAGGATTTAATTGTAAATCAGTCTTCAGAGGTGAATCCAGATATTTATAAAAAATTTACTGACACTGAAGTGAGGTAAAAATACAGATCGAAATCACTAGAACAACATGATCAAAAGAAAAAACTAATGAATTAAATGGAGATGAGACTTTCAGGCTTTGAATACAGAATATCTCCAAAATCTAGTGTGACTTATTAATCAATAGACTCATTCATTGATTTCCAAAAATAGAAAAATTTATAAGACTTTGAAGAGGACAAAGAATTTTAAAAATATATACTAACATACAGGAAGTAATAACTTGATCTAAAATTTGACAAATATGACTTGTATAGAAGACAGATTTTGTTAATAAAATCTCTGATGGCTTTGAAAATTAACTTAATTAGACAAAAAACTAATAATAAAATTGAATTACCTAAACTAAATCATTAGAGGCCATTCTATCTGATTGCCCTAATCAAATCTTAATTTCATAAGTTTAGACAATTTTAATAACATAAGGATAATCCATTAAAAAACTAAACTTAATGCGAAAATTTTCTCTACAATTATTTTTAATTTTCAAGGTTTATAAAGACCCGAACTATCAATAGAAAAAACTAAAAATTTTGCACTAGTCCTTATCAAATTACTATAATTAATTTCACTTCAAGTAATAAAGCCAGCAACCTCTAATAACAAGAAGGCAAGTTCTTAAAGAGCAATAAAGATATAAAATGATTTTTGACAAAGAATACAGATTGAAGAATATTTGTTACTAGAAACTGAAATTTTATTTGAAGGTTTCTAGAAAAAGAAGAGTTCTAAATTTCAATGCTATGAAACATTGGTTACTCAAATACAATAGAATTAGTATACTTCATTGGAAGAATATTTTCAAACATAATCAAAAGAAGTACAAACAGTTTGCAAAGAGAATGAAGAAACTTATCAATAATAAAACTAGAGAATGCTTCTAAAAGTTTAAAGTTTTAATGCAAAGTCATAAAGTATATCAGCAATTCGTAATTGAAAGAGAGACTTTTTTGTTTAGCATATAAGATCACAATTTTTAGATGCAGAGCAGGAATTTGGATATTGCCATTGAAAAGAAGAAGTAAATTGAATCTTAAATAGTAACTTTGGAATCTAAATAAAAATACCTTGTTGGTGCGGGTAACATATTAAAACAGCAATTTTAAAATACACTCAATAACACAGTTTCTTCAGTGAGTAAACAACTACAAATTACAGAAAAATAGTTATCAAACTAGCTCACCAATAGTTAATCAAGACAGTCAACCTCTAATAAGAAGTCTATTAAATCAAAATTATCCTAGAAGATCTTTGAGAAGCCATCAATACAGATTGACGATGTGTACTCTACTGAGGTTTAAACGGAAAGTCAGAAACAATTATCGAAATATCTTGATGCTAATAAGGATGAGGATGGTTAATTTGGAAATTCAGCTAAAATAAAACCCGAGATTATAACAAGATTTACTCCTACTTAAAAAATTCAAGTGGCTAATATAAGAACACTTAAGCTCCCAAGTCCTATAAACAATATTTAGACTTCTACAATCATTAGTCCTTAATCATTGCTGAATAGCACTACAACCAGGTCAGTTTCTAAGATAAGCTTTATGCTCTCTCCTTAACTCAGAAGCCCACACTCCTCAAACAGTAATTATAAAACTAAATATTAATTTTTTAATGATATTATATCAATAGTTTTTTTTATTGTATTTAATTAAAAAAATAGATTTTAAACTTTCATTTTTATTCAATAAAATTAATATAACTCAATACTTAATTGCTATACATAAAGAAATAAAATGATTAAAACGATAATATAGAATAAAAATTAAATATATTTTAGAAATATCATAATTTATCAAATCATAATTTTAATGATTTTTAATTGTCATATTTAATAAATAATAACTTTATTATAACAACTTAAATTTTGCTGGAATTTAGTATTAAAAACTATAATTTTATTTACATTTCTTTCAAATTATAAACTAGTTTCCTAAATTTAATATAGTATAACTTAAATAAATAAATTGAATTTATTTCTTAATAGGTTTTTTTTTAACTTCCAATTATAAATAATTAATTATTATACTCTTTTGAATCATACTATAAGCATGAACACAGATAAATCTCTCCGTAGATAGCCTTAGCAAAAATCAGCTTTAATGTCAAGAATCCCTACAGTAAAAACTGGAGGTATTAGGTTGCTTGGACTTAGTGATATGAAAAAGAAGCCAGTCAGCAGCTTAAATTAATCAACCTACATTAATAAAATTCATAATTAATCTTAAATGGCATCAAATAATAGTAGTCGTGGAGTGGAAAATACATAATAATCTGCATAGAAAAAGAAGTTGGGAAGTAAAAATGAGTAAAGTTTATTTGATAAGAAAGTATTAGAGCTAAATTTAGGGACTTAAATTCATGTAATAGTTTATTATGGAGGTTTAATGTGTTTTATATAACATTTACATAAAGCTAAACAAAAAAATCAAAATGGAGGTTGCGAACAAGCAGATACTGTTTAAGTAACATCAAAATCTGTTAATGCGCAGTTAGATTCATTCCTCTCTGAATCAGACCCAGCAATCACAAAATAATTAATAAATTATGACTCTAAATCAATTAAATGCCTTTATAAGCTCTATAAATGACTCTAAAAGCCAAGTAAGAATGATTGAGATTCTTAATAAAGCAGAGTTGAATGTCATTTGTAGAGCATAATCCCCCATCAAATCTATTAAATTAAGTAAAGTATACTCGGCTTATACGAGAGTGCACGAGAGCCATAGCACACATAAAGCAAGGCTCAATATCAGTGAATATGTAAAAATCCTTCATAAAATATTGAGTTTATTGGTTGAACAGCGATTTGCTGCTTATTAAATTATTATCATTTTAACTTTGGCTAATATTTTCTAAACTTTTGTCAATTGATATAGAATCTTATTCCTATAAGTTTCCATTTGTTTTTATTTCATCTTATGAAGTTCGCTTTAATCCACAATATTGATCTTTAACTTCTTCCTACAAATCCTAGGAGTTTTGAGCTTCAACTAATTACTTGCCAAGTTATTTAGCTAAAATCATTACTGGATGACCAATTGGATTGTTTAAATTCTTGGGATGTTAGTCACTATCTTGTATAATTTCATATTTAGAATTTGTCATTATAGCTCTTCCATGCTGACACTTTGTTTTATCTTAAACTATACTCTGTTATTAATATTAATTTTCTAAATGTTCTTAATTTTAATTTTCTATAATTTCAAACTATTTGGTTGTGAGTTGCCTTGTAACTCGCTAAATTTCTTTTATTTCTTCGTTTTTATGTTTGATAAATGTAAAATTAGGTGGTTAAGTGCTGAAACTTATTGGCCATATGTCTTTATATTAATCATAAACTTCTTTTATATATATTTGCGAGTGTGGAACTGAAATTTCATTAAATATACTAGTTGATTAATACTATGCAGATTCTTCAATTATTGTGGCTGATGTTTACTATGAATTTATGCCTTATATCAAAGTAATTAGTTAAGTTAACTTATTTTGATCCAGTTGCTCATAGTGATATTTACTTGTGAATAGTATGTCTAAGAAATCATCATTGTTAGCTTATACTTTTTCTATATCAATCTAGGGAATTTAATCGTGTTTTTCATTAGTATCGATTTATTAGTGGATTGAAATTTACTTAACTTATTACGAAACATCAATTGAAGAACTTTTCTTTATTCTTTTAATATGAGTAAGATCTATTCAAGTGATATATTCAAATATAAATTCAAAAAATGAAGATTTAAAAAAATAAACATCCCCCTATAAATCTATTTGCTTCTTTAGTTAAGCTACTCTATATTTTCCAAATCTAACATCCCCTTCGTCAACCACATTACTCTACAATTTCTCCTCAATTTTTCAACTATCTTCTTCACTGATTGGTATCTAATTCAAAGGATATTCCTTAGTCAAGTATTATATAACTTTTTAAGTGTTTTTCTTATGCACTGTGAAATAAACCATAGTAATCATATGCAGTGAAGTTTGTTACAAATTTCTTGGCAGGATTTAACGAAGGTCAAAGAGAGTGGTGTGTTCTTAATTGTTAATTGTGGTTTGTAATTGTGAAGTTTGATAACCTTAAAGAGTTTCCATGTTTTATATAAAATAGTCTATAAAATAGTATTTATAATTGGTTTGATTTAAGTTAAATAATTTAATGCACAATTAACAATTGAATATTTAATCAGAAATATTACTGAGTGAATTATAATAAATTATAGTGTTTAATTAAGGAATCGTAATCATGGAGGGATTATCTGTTGAGGAGCGAAGAAAATTGAGAGCTGAAAAATATGGAATTAATGTGGAGGAGCAGTAACAAGAGCTTAGGAATTAATCTTAGAATCTCTCGAAGGTATGATATTATTTATACTACCAATATATGATATAAATTGAATTTTTAAGTATATTATTAATTGATGATACACTAGATGTTAATACTAAATTTATTATAGGTTCGTTTGAATTCAAAAATACATAAATAAATTAAAAAATTAAGTTATTATTGCTGTTAATATTTTATTGAATAACGAAACCAGATTGATAGACGATAGGCCAACCATGTCAGTGGAAGATCTCGAGAATGAAATCAAGCGTCTTTAAGATCGCTAACAAAAATTCGGTGGTGATGTCACAGACGAAGCCCAGAAAAGATTAGAAAAACTCTAACGCAGATTGGATTTCGCCAGACACAAGGAAGCCCCACAACCAATACTAAGTGAAAGTGAGATCAGTCCTGATACCTTGTATCTCTATGGAGTAGACTACATGAGCACAGATGATATTTAGAGTTACATTGGTGATTAATTTGGAGGAGAGTCAGGAGTGCAGATTACTTGGATTAATGATTCTTCCTGTAGAATCAAATTCGAGAATGAGTAACTTGCCTAGAGAGCTTACTAACTCTCTTCTATGTCTTCTAACACAGACTAGAGGACAAAGCTGATTATTGGAGAGGCTATGGTGGATGTTCAAACTGAAGGAGTAGACCCCAGAAACTTCGATGTTAACGTTGGATGGAAAGAGGCTTTTGGCTTCTAGTTGAAGACAAATGGCAGAATGCAGAAACTTTGGATGAGGTTCGCCACTGACAAGGATTTTAAGTCAGAGAACACTAAAGGAGAGAATAGTCGTTACTACACTATATAAAAGCAGAGAAGAGACTATAAGATGAAGCAGTATGGCTATAAAGATAAGAGAGGAGGGAGAGATAACAAAGGAGGGCCAGACAACTCTAATTTTATCAAGAAAGCAATTAGTAAAGGAGATAAGTTTTAAGGTAATTTGAGAGAAAAGCTTAGAGCTAATGAGGGTGATGATTGGATCGGTGGTATCGAGAAGCCTGATCAGAGCGTTAATGCAGGAGATGCATAAGAAAATATGGAAATGGCGCAATAGGAATAACCTGCTGAGAAACTTTAAGAATGAATAAATAACCAAATTTCATTTTCAAAAATACAAAGTCTAAGAGTATAATTAATTCAGTAATAATTATGCTATAAAAAAAATATTTATTTTTCTTATGAAAGTATATAATACTATACTCTTTCTTTAACTCTTCTTTTTGAAAATTATGATTAAATAACTTATGCACTTATAATTAATATTATTCTTTGCAAAAAAACTTGTATACCCTCAATAACCTAAATTGGGATCGAAGTAGCTCTCTGGTATTTTCTCAAATGGATGTTTATAAGCATCAAGAAGAATCTTAGTATTATCAAATTAATTTTAGAATATCTTGGTTTTAATTATCTTACTTCATTTGTAAATTTTTTTTATGAGGAATATTGTGATCAGCAAGTAGTTGCTGGTTAATTAATGTTAACCTGCGCTCTGTACTCAGCAATATATTTGAATCTATAAACTAAGCCACTTTATTTTAATTAAAAGGTATTAAAACCTTATAATAATTAAAAATCATGAACTATAAATACTAGATTACCTTGAATTATTTTTTGTTTTGTTTTCTTGTTCCATGGCCTTGATTTCTTCATCCTCTTCCCTGAGCAGCTTCTAATTCTATTTGTGATATTCTTCTATTGAAATTGCATTATTGAGTTATTCGACTTGTTTAGCTAGATCAGATCTCTACTTCTTTTTCTTAGTGGAATATATAAAGTTCAGGAGTATAATGAGTATAGTTTGACCTGCAATGAAGGCGAGACCCCACTTAAAGAACATATCTCCAAATTTGAAAGTGAAGTAGCCCAGATTCAAGAATTCAAAGAGGTAGATGGCCAGCATCATAAAAGGTAGCACTTGCTTCTTTATTACTCCACCTCCCTCGAACTCTTTATTCACACATATTTCAAAATATGTTTGATTTTATGTAAAGTTTAAATGAAACAAATTATTTGTTTAATATGATTACTTCTAAATTATATAACAATGCATAGATTATAAGAGAAAGTTAGGTTATACTTCTCTATGTAGTATCTAATAGTAAAGAAAAGAGTGGCAAAGAGACTAATAACAGGCATGGTTCCACTAAATATCAATCCCATGGCAAAGAACACAATAGTCTGCGATTGATAGTACCCCAAGTCATAGGCGAAATCATCAACAAATGGCTTTTTGATGATTTCTTTCCTCTGCTTTAACAGATGAATCATGTATTTCAACATTTTAATTGAGTGATGGGGGATATCCAGGAGTTGGATACCGTTTGAGATGAAAGTTATCTGTATGGTGAAACGCAGGAAAAAGTAGTTATTATTCACTAGATTTTTACCGAAAGCTGAGGGTAAGTCTGTGAATTAATTTCCAAGGGAGTAGTCTAAGAATGATAAAATTGTAGCTTAAGCTGTTATAACAATCAGAATTAGCCTTTAAAACTATAAAGCAATTATTTTTATGTTATAACTGAAGGAAGATTACATTCATTATCATGAAAAAGAAATTCTTGCGCATAATACCAAGCTATTTCAAACTTTTCAATTTACTGCCCTCTAAAGCAGCAACTATATCGATTAACACTGGAACTATACCAGAGTTGAAAATCAGCAAAATAATTGGTGATATATAGGTTGAGATCATTTTGCTAATGATACTGGCTTCGCCAATTTTGGAGAAGAGATAGTTCAAAATTGGCTGTAAATTATCAAGAATTGATACTGGAGTTACGATGAGCACACATATTATGAACAGGATTATTATCAAGAAATAGGATTTTATTATTGTAAGGTTTTTTTATATAAAAAAGTTAAACAATTATATTCATAATTAATTTGATATAAATTATTGTGAAGATGTCACTATTGTACATGTTTTCCCATATTATATCTGATTATGAAGGAGCTTGATGAATTTTCATACTTAATGCTTAAGTTCTTTAAATAATTTAATAGATCATTTATTTTATATATATATTTGGTGATTTATATAAAGTTTGTCTTAGTTCATCAGAAGTTAAGTTTTCATTGAGTAGCTTTTTGAAGTTCTTGTGCAAACATTATTTGACTTAAAGATTTGAAATGAATGTAACAAACCCAAACCCTCCATTTTCTTTCTATCTTTACTCTTCACTAGTTTTTATCTGTAGACATCTCTTTTTTATTTTCTTTTTGAAGTACTCTTCAGCGTCAAACTTTGCCATTTACTTTGATAATAAGTTATCAAATTCAAATAAAAAAATGTTCAATTTTATCTATAAATTAGTTTCTTTTATGATATGAATCTAACTTTTGCCATTCCTTTACAGCAGCCTCTACGCTTATAAAACATCTTCCTCTAGTTATCACCGTCCTTCCTGGCTTATTTATTAGCTTTTTTATAGTACCTATAGTATTTCTTATGATCTTTAAGTCTCAACGCTAAATTGTATAAGTCATCTAATTTTCCTATAACTCTCGTAGCAATGACTCTACCATGTGGGAATATCTTGTGAAATATAGTATCTAAATTTCTTTTGGCTGTTTCTAGGTCGAGTTCACGGTCTATGTTTGAGACCATGATTGAATGTAGAGCTATATCGTGATCAACAAAGCGCTGCTTATGGGAGTGCTTTTTGTAGCGCCATTCTACAGAACGACGCCAATAGAAGTACATGAAACCCAACGCTAAATTATAATAAGTTTAATAAGAAATGATAGTTTATGTAAAGGTATTTAGATTAGTGTTTAGTATTGTTTTAGTAATGCTAATGCAAGATAGATTGAGTTGATTAGGAAATAAACAAGAGTCACTTTTGGTATATTACCTGTAATATTCATCACTGTGGTTATAATTATCCAAAAATAATAACTACAATTAATGCATTATTATAAAGCCAGTATGCAAGTGTTACCTTCTGTATCTTAAACATCCAATGGGTCTGAAGGTCCTCCAGTAATATAAATTGGCACAAACACTGCAAAATTTACTACCGTCAATATTGCAAAGAATTTAGCAGCAAGTCTCTGGAATACAATATAAAGTGCTGCATCTGTTCCACATATACTAAATCTATTATATTAATAGTAATTCAACGCTTTAATCACTTAATAGTGTCCATAACTTATTTCTTAACATATAAGCTTCAAATCTTAATCCTTGATAGTTTTAAGTATATGATACCAATCGAGCATTCCCTATGGTTGATTCTACTCATCAATATCAGAAGTGACTGTATTCTTGTTAATATCATTCTTCAATTGCTGCTTCCTCTTACTCCTCAAGAATTTCTACATAATAGAGAACTTCCTATTTTCTGCTTATTCTTCGTGCTGTGCACTGTGCTTGTGTCTCTCGGGTTTATTGGACTCTGTGGGGAGAAATCTTTCTTCCTGCTGTTAATCGAATTCTTAATTTGCTTGTTCTTGCTTCTCCTCTGGTGTGGTTTACTATCTTTTAGCTATTTAGTTTTAAAATTATTCAAAAAAAATTTGAAGGATCCCACAATCATAAAAGGTTAATAGGGCATTATTAGTATGAAATATAATTGCTATGATATTAGGCTTTTCAATGTCAAGGCTGTTTACACGCTGATTTTATCTCTGATTTGCAAGTAATGGCAATTCACTCTCTTCTAATTAATCTTTCTTTTTATTCTTTCCTTTCTGTTTAGCTATTAAATTGTCTTGCTACCCTATATTAATATTTACTAATTCAATTAATATCTGGAATGTTTTTACATTATAAAATGGTAAATATTTTATCCTAAACTATTGAGTGAATATTGATTATTTTAGAGGCCATCATAGTAGTCATTATTCCTGGGTGAATTAGGTGGCTTGAATTCCATCTCACGAGAATCGTCACTCTCTGAACTCAACCACCAGCTCTTGCTCTTTACTAAGTAATATATAAAATATTAACACATATAAAGAAGAACTATTAAATAATTAATTACCTATGGCTCTTCCTATTAGGATCTTATTGCTAATATTTTAATCCCTTATCAGTATTTAGAAACTATAAGTTTTCTTTCTTATTGTTTAAGTATGTAAGTTTGGATAATTAATATATATATATATATATGCAGTAAAATTATCTACAGTTAGGATAAATTGATCGAATTGCTAATAGTTTAATTCAATATAAATACTTTTTTATAGTTTTTTTAAATAATATATTAATTTATTTTACTAAATAATTTAATTTAGTATCAAGTTCAATAGCTTCCTCTAGATAGCATAGAATAATAATGACTGTCAATGATTTCTATCATTAGTGCATTAATAGTAGATTTATTATCTATTTTATTGACTTCCCCATAATAATAAATATTTATGTAATAATATCTTTGTCATGTTTATAGTCTGTAGTTAAACCTCCCTTTGTTGTTGCACCTTAAGTAGGATTAGGTGTCTGATGATGATTATCATATCATTTAATCATAAAAATATTCCACTCATGTTCTAATTATGAAATATAGTAGCATTTACAATTTACATTCTTTCTTTATAATATTCTATTGAGTCTTGTACTTTACTATCCTGCATACTGTCTTCAAAGACGACTTCAGTGACCATCTTGTTAGTATAGCTTGACCTGACTATCTTCCTATCGCCTCTGATTGATCGCACCCACAAAAACCCAAAGAAAATTAGTATTGCGCCTGCCATGTCAATTACCAGCACTGTCAACACGTTCAGTGTGCTACTGTCAATAAACGCCATTGAATATTATTATTGTGGGAATGCATTCGATTTTTAAATTTAGATTAAAATAAATTAATTAATTAAATATTACAATAATTTCATTTGTAAAATCCAGAACGACTAAATCTAAAATCTAAATCAATTCTTAAATTGATTCCTCAATTTCAGCTTGACATTACTGTTAGCAATATTCCTGAATAATCCCAGGAAGTAAGATATTTTGATCTTAAATTAGTAGTAGACAAAAAGAGTAATAGGAGTTTTTCTCTCTTGAATGATAAAATAAATTAATTATATAAATAACAACCATCGTCTCATTTTTAATGCTCAATCTATAGAGTATAATATTGATAAGACTTGGAGACATTTTTCAAAAACATAATTGAAGGTAATTAATAATTAATTAATTTATTAATTTTAATTCATTTCTAATTCGAATGTATTCCTACAATAATACTCTACAAGTAAATTAAAATAATTTCAAAATTTACCAATTACTGGATTAATATTATTAATGTCTGATAATACGTAAATGTTTAATTATAATATTGAGAGTTGATGTTTCTATGGTAAGTATATTATTATGAAATAAAATAAAATTTTCAAACTATTATGGTTAATTGTATCTTATATTCTATGTTTTCTCAATTTTATGACTTAACATTTGACTGCTACCCTTCAAAATTCATCAATATTGTAAAGTTGCTGTTATTGTGATTGACTCTACAAGGTTGTGTTATTTATATCAATTACTTTATAAGTTTTTATAAAATAGCCAATTTTTATGATAATAACTAGTTGTGATGGACTGCTTCATCTAATCTTGACTCTCATTGACTTTCTTTAATTAATCTTGCAATTCTTGTACTTATTTGTGCAATTTGGCGATTTCTTCTTTCGTGTGAGAATCATCCTTGATGGGTGGCACTATGAGCTACTAAATCATTGGTGGAGGTGTTGGCATTTTCTGAATTGTCTCTTAGCTTGCTTTGTCTCCATTTGAGTTATTCCCTATTGATTGCTGCACATTTTATATAATGATTAATGTGAAAAGTATTGTCAAATTAAGTAACATGAGTGAGAGTAGAGACTATTTCAGATACCTTAGACTCAATAGCTTTCTAGTGAGAGTGTAACTCCTCGTATTTATGAATCTGATCTGAAATTTGGCTATTGATATTTTATAATTTTTCCTCTTGTGCTTTCAAAGTTTCTGTTAACTAAGAGTTTAGTATCTCATATTCTTTGTTGTCCTTCTCCAATGCTTTTACTTTAGTATTTTCATTGAATTTAAATTCAAAAAAGTTTATAAGGAATAAACTGAACTTTTTGATTGGATTATTCTTAAATAATTTTAATTGTTACTTTGGCATCCATCTAAACAGTATGTTCACTTTGCTTGGTTTTATTCTTTCTATACTTATTATGCAACTTCTCCAGGTATTTCTCTATATCCTCCAATCTTTGTTGCATGGCGATATTAAGTTTCTTTTGCTCTCCATCTGACTCCTTTTTATGTTAAATTTGCTTGTTTATTTGCTCTAGACCGTTCTTCTCCGTCTGATAGAGCACCTTGCCCTTGGCGTTTTAGAGGATTTCGTTGTCTTTGCCGAGGAGGACTACTTTGTCCATTAGTGAGAAAGTCACTGATTTACCAGTATGATTATTTATAAATAGGATTTAATGAAGCAAAAAGCATCGTTAATCAAATAATCAATGAATAATATAAGTGATCCTTGGGAGTGGAGTCATCTTCTTAATCATCCTTGTCTGTGCCATTCTTTTAAGTATCTTCTTCCTCTTCTCACTCGTATTGATCCTTGACTAGAGGTCTCTTGACACCTCTGTAGTTGGATTTCCTCTAGTCTATGACACTGTCTCTCTCCAAATCTCTATCGAAGTCCTTCTCCTCCTCATCTTCATCAATTTTCTTCCCATCTTCCAAATCGAATGTGTAATTGCTTTTTGCGGTTGAATCATCATTAGGAGTGGTATCTGAGCCTTGTCCTCTCTTGTTGGGGCTGATCTCATCATCGTCAGAGGAGTCCTCGATTAGATTGGTGTTTGCTTTCTCTTTAGATTCTTCCTTTAGTTTCACCAGGGTATCTTTGTAGTCTATAACTTGAACAATTAAACTGTCATTTTACTAAAAATCACAGTTATAAGGTGATAGATATCTCGAATTCAATAAAAGAGTCAGGGAAAGATTTCTCCAGCTGCATTCTTTCCTACACATCAGACATCCCGATGTAGTTGCTCAATTTTGATAAATATATAATAAATGGATTACATAATAATCTATTATATCTCAATTCCAGTTTAATTTAACCAAGATAGGTTGGCTTGTAGCCTGTGGTTTCAGTGTGCCCCTTAACCCTGATCCAACAATCCTTCTTATCATATTTATTGGTCTTCTAATGCACATACATAATTTATCCAAAAATTACTAAAATAAATTAAGCCTCCTTATTAATTGATCTCTTATATATAGTTTATGCAGGTAGAAGACACTCTCCTTTGTAAATATCTCATCGAGTTCAACTCTTGTCTAATCAGTGGAAAGTGCAAAATATTTCTTAGTTTCTGATCTTTTATCTCCTCTCACCCACTCAATCGTCATTCTCTACACATTTGTCTGTGCGTGCAATACTCTAATATACATCTATAATTTACTAATTTAATGCAATTCCAGAGCTTTGATTTTAATTGAAACGAGATACTCTTGCTTTTTAGTACCGATTCTTTTCAAAAACTTTGCCATATATCCTTTAAATTTCTATGATATTCTAAACTTTTATTTATATATTGGATTATTAACAAAAGCTTATTACAAAAATTATCAAACAGGAACACTAATTGCTCTTAACTGTTTATTTTATTAAAGAATCTATCTCTCCTAATCTTTGTAAAATTCTATAGCACTATACAAGTTACAATGAATTTATGCTGCCACAGTGTTTGTATATAGAGTGAGCAAATATATAAATTTGAATTTAAATTTCAACTGAGTTAATTTTAATTTGAATAATAACTCTCTCTTCATTAAAATGGATGTAATCCCAGTCAATTTCGGATTGAAGTACAGACCACCCAAGTTAGGTGTCCAGTACTACCTCAGAGACCAGCCAACCACTCACTTTGTTCATGAAATATCACTCTCTTAAGTCAATAAATCAAGCAACATAGATGTAATTAATAGTAATAATAATTAATCATAATTTGTGACTGAAGTTTTTGTGATTTAAATTATAAATCGATGCAGTTGTGAGAGAAATTATTGAGAATAATAAATTCTATTTGAATCCAAAAGTAGTTTCACAAAGTCAAGTACGCAGATTGGTCGAACGCATGGTCCGCACACTAAACATGCAAACTGCCAAAGAAGATAAAGAAAACTCGCAACTTGAAAATAATTCTTACAAAGATTTTAATCAATGCATTTAAATTTTAAATTGTTCCTGTTTAGGGATTTTATTTAAGTTGAATATAATTAATTCTTATAGAGCAAGTTAAGCATAGTAAATCCTTAAAGGTAGTAGCAATGTTATCAGTTAACAAAATTCGCAATAAAACACAGTCAAATAGTAATCAAGAAAACAAAATGAATATTCACCATCAGCTTCCGAATAATCTCTTGATATCTCTCAATAACACAATAATGTCGATAATAATGGCATGCCTGGTGGGGAAGTTTAAATTCTAAATGCAATAGTTTATAGGGACTGGGTATTTTTAGGGTATGGGGCGGTTATATTTATGTATAAATGAAGTTGATTTGTTGATTTCCGACATCCAACAAAACCAATCAACCCTGATGAGAAACAACGATTAAGATGGCACTGATTTAGAGCAGCTTCTTAAGACAGGCGCTTTCACCAAGGAGATGATGATGGGCTCTACTATGAGAGATCTCGGTAATACCATTAAAGAGGTGAACGCCAACATCCCAGACAGCCAGAATCAAAGTCAAATCGAGCACAACGACGAGGAGGACCAGTACGAAGATGACTTCAACCAGAGCCAGCAATAAAATCAGCAGTATTAAGACGACCAGCATCAAATTTCTCAGTAAATGATGATGAGTGGGTTCGGAGATGACATGGATGCAGATGGTACTTCACAGCAATAAATTATCATGGATGATGAGCAAGATCACGAGCTATAGTAATAGCAACAAGAAGGCGCTGATGATGGCGAAGAAGAAGACGTCATTGATATCGATAACCCTGATGAACTTGCCAAGAAAGGTTTGAAGAGAATTCAGATCGAAGGCGAAGAAGAGGAATTCTTGATGGACATGCAGGGAAACATCTATGATCTTGCTGGCAATTTCATTGGAACTACTGATGGCGATGGTGGCATTGGTGAGGCTGATGGTTAGGAAGAATAGCAGTAATTTGATTCATAGATCATGGATGATGGCATGGGCATGATGGGCATGGACGATGGTGGTGACATGGAGCAATATGTTGATGGCGATGAATACTGAAAATACACTAAGTATTGGCAAATAAATTTATTAAGTAGTAGAATTTATTTTTATACTATATTTTAATATAATTATGAAACATTTTATAAGTCAAAAAATTGCTATAATAATCTAACAGTGAATAATATAGAGTATCTATAAAATATAAACCTATAAAATTGTATAATTGCGTTATAAATCACATCTTAGAAAATAAACTTTTATTAATCAAGCAAACTTCAATATGTTTTTTAAGTTATGAAATTATCATTTTTTATTAATAATTGAATAATTACATCCTCACTTCTTTGCATAATTATCAAACTTTTTATATTTAATCTGCTCACTCTTAATGCCTTTAGATATATCGGCTATCTGGCAGTTCACATTTGAAACATCATTTCTGTAAATATTCTAGGCGTTTTTCAAAACTGATTTCATTGAGAGGTTTGTGTTCATTTCTTAAATACAGTCTGTGTATAACTTTGCCAAGTTTGAGGCGGTTTCTATTTAAAAAAAACGATTATAAAAGGAATAATAAAAATATTAAACTTACAAAGACTTTTATTGATTTTAGTTGCAGAACCAAGCAATGACTAAGATCCAGAGGCCACAGATTAAATTCCTTAAGTATTGAGTTTATTCCTGTTATGCAATAGTAGTGTTCGCTGAGCGCTTTATGACTAATAGTTCACCTGATTTTTATCAAACGTCCTCCCTTATTTCTAATCATTAAGCATTTAGTATTCGTTCTAATCATCAAACTAATTTGCATAATTGACTCGTGGTCCTCCTCCACTGACTAATCTACGATTGTTTAAGTTTACATTATTGCTTTTATTTCTATTCCCCACATTGCCAGTAGTTTGAGGTCTGCTATTAACCACAACTGTCTAATTTAATGAAGACTAAAGTGGTGTGCCTCCTCTAATAAATTGGGTCGAGCCATCTTAAATCATTCCAACCCCGGATTTTGTACCTATAAGGTATTTTGTGTCTTCACCATTTGGACTCCATTAACTGCTATCCATGTTTGACATTGAAGCTTTCTAGCGGATTATTGCTTCATATCTCTAAGTTCTCTTGTTTAAGTTCTTCTTTTTAATCATATCTACCTAAACTTTAGTAAAACTATTTTATATCACAAATTTAAAAGTATGCTTTATAATCTTGAATAAGGTTACCTGGCAATCTCTTGATCATCCTATTCTTATCTTTTTCTTTATTTAGCTCCCTCAATTAACGACTTATTTTCCTCAACATTTTTCCTTATCATATTAGTCTTTTTCATTAACTTACTTTTCTGCTCTTGTATCTCTCTTCCAAAAGAACTTATTGGCCTCTTTTAGAAAAGCGAGCTATTCAAAGCATTTGATGTTTACTTTGGTGATTTAACTATATAGCTCTCTGTTCCTCCCTATTTATCAATACTTTTCGATTGACGTTAAAGATCATTAGCAAAAGCAAGTTAGTTTTATTAATCGATATTACTTTTAGTAGAGTGATTTGGAATAAGCACATTTTTAGCTTTCGTTGATCTATTCTTCTCAAAATTATATATGCGAATGAATTGTTCAAAATCCAAAGTAATGTCGCTTCTTTAAACCATAGCCTACTCTTTCAAGTCTTGAAGTGTCATGTTATCTTTCTCTGAAGCTTAATTTTTGCTGTCGCCAAAGCCAACTGAACTACTCAGAAACATCTTTTCTTTATAGGCATTAACGAAATTTGTGAGAATTTTGTATCTCATCTTTCCCTCCTCCTCAATGTTAAACTAGTCCTCCCCTTTATAGTTCTATGAATCTAAACTCATTCGTTTAGATTTACTTTTAGCTCTATGAGTAGGACTGTTTTTGTTTGATAAACCAGATGGATTCGTAGCATCTCTGCCCTATTACCCTGGCTTTGTGTCATCGTAACTTTCCTCATTAAGCGTGTTCACTTTTAGCTAATCCATTTTTTGCTTGATTTTGTACATACTCAAGCATTTTTTGAGTGGATTATTCCTAGCAGCAAGTTCATCTAGCTCTTTCTAAATACTTTCAATATTTCCTTTGGTATCTCTTCGCTTTAATGAACTGATAATGTTTCCCATAATGTCCTAATGATGCTGAATTTTCATGTATTAATCCCTTTCTTTTTGGGTTAGTTTAGCATATTCATCATTTAATGACACTTTCGGTAGTAAATGCCTCAGCTTATCAACTTTATAGTCACCTGTTTAAGGGTTTCTTTCATAGTGCATTAGAGGTACAGGTTCTAAATCTTCAACAAAATTCTTGCCATAAATAGCATAGTAGGGTTCGTTAAGTTCATTATAAGTGTAGATGTGTGATTTCTTAACTTGAAGGCATGAACTTAAAATGTCGATTTATAAATCTGAGAGAGCTAGTTAATTTTCCATCCCTTCTTATTCAAATGAGAGCCCTAGCTTGCTAAACAAGATTCGTTTAATTTGCAAAATTATAGTAAACACAATAAATTTAGGATGATAAGCAGCAAAACTTCTCTCAGCTTATCCTCTGACATCTTACTACTATGAAAGTGATAAAGTAGGTTACAACACTTTATTCTATACTCTTCCAAAATTTGAATGTATAAAACTGCCTTATCTCTAACTCATACTCATGCTACTGCTCAAACCATTTGTTCTTAAATCTTGGCTTCCTACAAGAACCCCTTAGTCATTCATTGCTTAATTGTATTTTTGAATTCCTTTATTTATATTATTGTTATATAATAAATATACACAATAAAATAATCCTAAAAAGTATGAATCATAATAAACTTAAATAAAAAATATATTCGGAATTTTTAATAACTTAAGTAATTATATTGACGAAAAGATTATTATTTTAATATTTATTCAAATGTCTAATAAAATCAAAGAAAAATGTTTTTTTGGATATTAAAACTATCCTCTGATTTATTAAAAATAAAAATAGGATATTTATTAAATTTTTAAAAAAATAACTTGTTTCTATATAAATTCACTAATTTTTGTTTTTAATCTTGATACTGAATCAAGTATAAATTTTAAATAAACATTAACTTGACATAGCATTATATTAGAAATATAAGCGATTGAAATTGATTTAATAATTTTTATAGTTGTATTGGCTCTTTCGTAAATAATTATTTTTCCTAAAAAAAGACAGCTCGTAACAATCAGAAATTATATATTTTATCAAAGTTTAAAAAATGTAATCAAAAGGTTGATTAGTAAAATCTATATACAAAAAACATATTATTAAAATTAAATTAAAAGCAATAAATTAACAATTATTCTCAAGATGATTAATTATCAAATTAAAAATACAATATTTTTTAAAAAGGATTTTAATACAATTATTGAAATTTTACCAATTCGTTGTTTTATTATTTATATATTCAAAATTAAACTTTAATTTATCGCTTTTAAATTATAATTTAATGTTTAAAAAATCAAAATATAGCTGATTTATATTATTATTTTTTCTCCCTAATCCGAACGATGAAGACCAATTATTTTAATTTTCATATTATTTTTTCAGAAAAATGAATGTAAGATCATTATTCGATATAAATTATTTATAAATACCTAACAGAATTTTGAAATATGCGCTTTTTTATAATAATTAATTTAATTACAAAATATTATTGTTAAAACATCTAAACTACCTTTACTAAGATATAAATTTATTAATATTTATTTATAATTATTTAAATTTGTATATTTTAATTTTACATAAGCATAATTTATTATATAATTTAAATTAAATGATTTATTAATTATATATTAAATAATAATATTAAATTATGTTTTTTACCATACTATATATATTTAGTTCAATTAGGTTACTAATATTATTCTTATTTTCTTAATGAATTGGAATATGTAAAATTTGATGTTTTTCACCAATGAAAATTGAAATTTATCTGAACTTTACTAAAATACTATAATAATATTTCAATCAATAATTGTTGCAAAATGATATAGACTTTGTATTTTATAATTCAAACAAGGTAGTATAAATTAATTTTTTTAGTTTATATGTCATCATTAATAAATTTTAATAAAATTTCTAGATATGATATGGGATCGCAAATATTTCTATATTTAAAAGAATATTTTTTTGCAATGATTAATAGCATTTCAATATAGAATTTAACCACTTGTAAAATTTTTGAAATTTTTTAAAACTTATATAATATAATTAATAATTTTTAATGTTTCTTAATTAATAATTTTTTATTTTATATTTAATTAATCAATTCTCTAATAAAAATAAATATATTTTTATTAAACATAACTCTCCTCTAATTGAATAATTTTTTCTGTTAATTCGATACTCATATTATAATTTCTTATATAAGACATAAATTCATTTTTAAAGTAGTATACATTCGCATTCTTTTTACAATGCCTTAAGAAATTTCTAATTATCATTATAAAATAATTATTTTTTTTTTATTTCTTTGATGTCATGTGTCCTTTATTTAAATAAATATTATTTATTAATGATAACTCATTATCTATTAAAAATGTTTTAATTAAGTAAAAAAGTATAGATAATAAACATAATATACTTTAATAATAAATTATATTTAAAATTAACAATTTTCAATTAAATTAAAGAACAAAATTATAGTAATTAATATTAAATAATGAGTTGTATTAAAATAATAAATCTAGAGCAAAATAAAATTAAATGATATTAATAATGATTTTAATTAAATAATAAAATAACTAATAAAAAATAATAATAATTAGAAATAGTAAATATAACAAATAATGGCAATGAAAAATAGATTTTAAAGAATATTAATTTATTTAACATAATTAAAAAAATAGATATAACTGCTCATTGTAATTAATGATTAATTAACTTTGTACGGACTTGCGAGATTTTATGCGAGATATTATTATTAAAGGCAACAATAAAATGTATGAAGTAATAATTAGAATAAAACAAACAAACTAATATTTATAGATAAAATGAATAAAAATATAAATATAATTATAACAAATAATTTATCTGTTTAATTTATATTTGGATAAATTGATGATTAAGTACTAATGATATAATTAAATTTATATATATATAAAAGATAAAATTAAAAATATGAAATAAAATTATTAAAGCTAAATTTCTTTTAGAAGTTAGAAATTTAATAAAATATTGAATTAGATTTATGTTTTGAGGTAATAAATTCTTACATCGCCAAAATGACAATTAAAACTAAAAGCTATATAAATTAAAATAAAATATTATTGCAGAAATATACTCAATTAAGAAAAGTTAATAAAATATAAATTTGATTAATTTTTTTATATTTTTCAATAATATTCTTGGAAAATATTTCTTAACCCAAGAAAATTCATTCCCATTAGAAATTGCATTTAAAAGAGGAGGTACTTACAAAATATTTTGATTGAGATTAAATCCTATAGATATTAAGTTAATAAATACCTATTTAATTATACTTTTATAGTTAAACCCTTTGATATCTGAAGATTTTGATAGTTAGATAGATATTAAAATCAGTAAATTTAATTTATTTTATTTTTTACATTCAAGATATGTTGTCGTGTAGATATTATTTTAATATATTTTTTAACTAAATAATTAATTAACTTAAAAACTATCAAATTTTTAGAAATTTAATTTTCTCTTTAACATTTGTAATTTTTATATGTAATTGCTTATCAAAATTAAATTCTTGATTATCACTTCCATAAGTGTAATACTTTTGAATAAACTTAAAATTTGTTTTTTATAATTTTATTTATAAAAACCTGTTTTTTAGCCATTTTATCAATTTCTAAAACTTTATAATTAACAAAAGTATTGCTTTAATTTAATATTTATATTGGCTTCAATAGATATATTTTATTATTCTATGATCGTTTTTTATATATAATTTGAATTATAAAAAATGCCATTAAGTGCTATATTGTGAATAACATAATAATAATTGTCAATAAATCAATTTAAATTTTAAGAAAAGATTCTTTGTTGCTATTTATTTTTTATATATTTATCAATTATTTTGTATAAATAATATAAATCAAGTTTTTAATTATATCAATCTTATTATAAATTATTAGATATAAGGGGAGATAGGACTTGAATTAACAATAATTGATTAAATATAAAAACTAGTTTTAATATATTTTTCATAAAAATGAATATTATTTTACTTAATATAAATGATGGTATTAATTAAAATATAATTTATATTAATATCAATTTTAATTAAAATTTTTATTAATTTTATATTCTTCAAGCAATTTTCAATAAAATACATTGTATCATATACAATTCGGGAATTTGCCTTCAGTTGAATTTAAAATAAAATATTTATTTAAATATTAAAGTTTTAATAATTACTCTTTCTTATTTGCTTACAAATTTCTTCTATAAAAAATGAAAATAAATAAATATATTATAACAGATTTATATAAAATATAAAAATATATTATAATGATTGTAATAATATTTAATTTATATTTTTATGTTTTATTGCACATTTATTCTTTTTTAAAATACAATTAAATTATATATAAATTATCATTATCATTAATTTTTTTTATGGCTATTAAGCTCCATAAATTTGTAAGTTAATAATAGTTTTTTTATTCTCAAATGTGTATAATCATGTCATTATAATTAAGATAGCTGAAATATATTAAAAATTTTAGAAAACTAATGGAACTTTATTGATTCTTTAAAAAAAAAATCTATAAAAGAAGAATTAATATTTATTATTGATATAAATGACATTACATAAATTAACTTTTAATATTTATAGCATAAATAAAATTGGGAGAAAATAACTAATTCAAAAGTAAAGTACTGCCAATATTTAATTAAATGCATTCAAATATATAACAAAAACTAATAAAATAAAATTTTATCAGATTATTGCAAACTTATTGCTATATTTATTATTATGTTGCATTTATTTTACCTATCATATTTTAATTATTTATTAATGTTTAGTTAGTTAGTTTTTAGTATTAAAATTAATTCTGGAGATACAAAATCAATCGAGTAAGATAATTTAAACATCTTCAATGTCAGGAACTATGTCTCAAACCGGTCTGTTAGAATAGATGTTAATAACTACATCGGCCCCATGCCATCTTGAGCGCAAACTCCCCTCCTACTTCTTACTCATGTTTATTATGTTTTAAAAGGATGTTTTCAGGTTTTTATCATGTAAAATAGTATAATTGATCAACTTGTTTTTAGAATCTAAATTTTTGTAATTTTTAAATAAATTAGAATTATAATAATAACAAAAACACTCTGAGATAATTGGTTATAATACTAATTACTAGCTATTTGGATGATGTGTTTCTAAATAAATCTTTTTTTTCTTATCTTTACTATAAATATATATTTAATTGTTTCCAAAAGTAGTCTCTCAATTGATTAAGCATGAATATTATGCAAATTAAGTTTTTAAATAAATTCAGTTAAGGCTATACGTCTCTATCCAATTAATTTTCTAAATAAATTATCTCCTATAAAAATGCCTAAAATTAATAAAATTAAATAGATCGTAAATTATTTAATTTTTAATTAATATTGAATTATTATAATCTTAAAAAAACACTTTAATTAAATAGTACATAAATTACTTCTAATTATTATAAATTATAAAAATATTTATTATTTTAAAAATTTTTTGAATCATTTTTATTTAATTAAATAATTGAAGAATTAAAATAAATCAAATAATTAACATATCATTAAGCTTAGCAATAGTAAATATAACATAAATTTTTCCATACCAAGGTTAGCCTTTAAAAGAATTTTATAATTGTTTGTTTATTACAGAGATATATAGAGGAATATTTAAATTGTATCATAATTAAATATTTATATATATATGATACACTTAAAAAAATTAAAATATTTGCCTTAATAAATATATTTAAAATAAAATATTATATTAAATTTATATTTGGTTATTGATCTAAAATAAAAGGATATAATACCTTTTTGATTTTTTAAGAATATAATTACTTAATGAGAATGATGACTTTACTGAAAGAATTGGAAGAAGAATTTACGAAATTTTTCTATATACTGTTATGATTTCTTTTACCATTTAATAAGATAAAAAGTATGCAGAGGAAATTATAAATACTAAAGATCTTAAATATTTTAAGAAAGCTGTGGATGATTAGATTTATGATACAACAAAAAATTCTAAGAGAGAGAGACAATTCCTGGATTTATTATGCCTTCAAATTTTAATATTATCTTATTTTAGTTTTAAATATAAGATAAAATTATTTGATTTATATTTATTATAGTTGATATTATTATAAATTAAAAACTTGTTTCTATTTTGAATCAGTATAATCAAAATACTTATTCAATAATTATATATAATATATAAATATCTGTAATTAATAGGGGACTTCTGCCATAAATACGTGTCATAAAAGGAAAATTAATCTGAATTAAATTTTCAATTGCTCCAATAAATATTAAGCTCATCAATTAAATTTATAAATAATATAGGCCAGTACCTCTCACGCTTCCACAAAATCCTCTTTTAATTTTTTTATATTTAAATACCAAATTTCTATAAAAAATCTAGAAGAAAAAATTGAAATTAGATTTTTGTAACTCTCTATAATGATAAAACCAAAAATATATAGTGATTGAATTATTGAATTAAAGATATTAATTAAAAGAGATTAAAATTTAATTGGATATCTCTAATATATTAAATACTTCAACTAATCATTATTACTTACTTATCTGGGATTTATATACTAAATAGGGACTCATCATTAAGATAGTCAACACAATATTCTTTTTTTCCCATTTTTTTAAAACCCATTAAGGCCAGTTTCTGATAGTTTTGTACATCTTTAATGTAGGTTTTTAGATATCGACTGAAAGGGATAGCTATATACTGATTCTAAAATTTTATTTTTTTCCATTTTTTTCAGCCAAGTCCGACGCCCCCTCATTGCTCGCCCGCTTGCATTCTCAGGTACGCCAAAAATATATAAAATTATAACAGTGCAAAAATTATTTTTACTTTAATATAAAAAAATAAAATTTATTATTTTTTAAGATAAAATACTTTATTAAAAATATAATTTTTCAATTGAATAATTTTTAAAGTTATATTTTATATTTATTAGAATAATATTCAATCAAAATTACTTCATTAAAAATATAAATTTTTAACCGAAAAGATAAAAAATATAACTTTAAAAATTATTCAATTGAGAAATTATATTTTAAATAAAGTATTTTATCTTTAAAAAAAATCAATTTTATTTTTTTTATATTAAAGTAAAAATAATTTTTGCCCTGTTATAATTTTATATTTATTTTTGCCTTATCATTGTAGAGAGCTACTAAAATTTATAATAAATGGGAAATTTTAATATATTTTAATATTTTATTACAACTTTGTGATAACGTGGTATGGTTAAATTATATATTTTTTTAAATAAATAAATATATCCTAATATCTGTATTTATTAAATCGTTAGTAAAATTTTATTTAGTAAATTTAAGGATTTACGAAATAATTATTATTTAAGCTTCATTTCTAGCAGATTCAGTTTAACATGCATCATCAACAATCCATAATCTTAGCATTTGAATAATGGAGATTTTATTTCAAAACTTCCTTAAATTATTAGCATTAATAATGAATACCTTTGAAAAATATTTCCAAATATTTCAAACGTCGTGTTGGCATTCTTAATATGAGTTGAGCAAAGAGAAAAGAAATGCTTTAGACAAGTCAATATCGTAAGTTTGAACTTACGATATTGACTAGTTATCGAACTAAATTATTTATTATAATGACTTTTAAGATGTTCTTTGAACAAATAATAATCCCCTTTATAATATCTATAATATAAATATTGCATTAAAAAGTAATTAAATAATAAAGTAAAATATTAAATTAAATAAATTTTACTTAAATTTTTTATTATTTATGATTAATTTTTATAAATATTTGGATTACTTATTAATTAAAATTATTCATTTATTTATTTATGTGTTTAAGTTTATTTTAAATGATTATGTTTTCAATATTTTATTAGAAAAAGGGGCCTTATTATCCTATAAATTAAATGTATTAAAATATTTTCTTTAATTCAATATTAAGTATATTAAATTAAGTATTTGTAGAATTAATTTCATCAATCTATAATAATTTATATGATTATTGTTATATAATAAATTACCAATATTTATATGTTCTAATATTCCTAATAAGATTATAAATTATTCAATTTTTATTTTATTAAATTTTAATATTTTTTAATTTATTTAATAAAATTATGTTTTATTAAATTTTATAATAAATTATTATTTATTTGAAATAAGAAACATTAAGAAATTTTAGTTTGTATATTTGTTACTTTTGTATAACCAGATTTTTTGTTGAGATATTAATATTAGTAAAATAAATAATTAATTAATATAATTAAAGTTAAAGTTTGCCAATTTAAACAATCTTGAGCACTTTGGATAGATTATTCAAAAATAAGCTTAACTATACTAATGGTGGTACAATTTTTCTCCTCCCTTAGACAAATAATTTGACTTTAATAGCGGGTATAATTTGATGAATTCAGAGATATAAATTTTAATCAAGTTATGTCGCT
The DNA here is from genome assembly GCA_000711775.1 of Oxytricha trifallax. Taxonomy (NCBI): domain Eukaryota; phylum Ciliophora; class Spirotrichea; order Sporadotrichida; family Oxytrichidae; genus Oxytricha; species Oxytricha trifallax. The sequence continues at coordinate 27,303 of ARYC01002953.1, read as the reverse complement.
TCTTTCGATAATAGTACCGTTTATAGGAAAGTCAAATAAATTTTATCTATCAAATGAGCCTAGATTGCTTACATTGATTGGTCAACTTTTTTTCTATTATTTAATTGAATTAATTTCTCAATTTCATATTATGCAATAATATTATTCATTACTAAGATTCTATATTTTGTTTAGATAAAAGTAATTTATTCTCTTTCATCTTTTGTCTCTTTTTGCTATTATGTAATCAAAATAATACATTATTTTTAAATTCAATATTTTACTGGAAATTAAAGGCATACTTTTGAAGTAATTTGCTTTTTAATTTTAAATAAATGTATAAAATTATTATAGTTGTATAAAGTTGTTGGCATCCAGAGTTTTAGGATTTTTATAATGACTAAAAAGAATTACGACTAATAAAAATAAATAATTAACAAAATAATTATAAAATTTGTTATTACTTAATATTATATATTAATGTTTTTTAAATATTATTTTTTTAAACTAAAGAATTGTTATCTTTTCATTATGAAAAAGTAACATTAGAGATACAGTTCAAATGATAAAAATAAAATAAATAAGTTTTTGTGGAAATATACTTCATTTGAAAAGGAAATATTAATTGACATCTTAGCTAAAAGTGCTCTATTAAAATATTAAAAAGAAAATAAAAAATCATAATTAAATTTATATATATTTATAATTATTAAAAATAAGAAAATATTAGATTTTCAAATTAAAATTACCTTTAATTTATATTAATTTGACAACATTAAAATTAATTTAATATTTAATTTATTTTAATTAAGTAATCATATTAATTATAGGTTTTTTTAATTTATCTAAATACTTTTAAGCTAAGGTAAAATTTTTGTAGCGTAAGATAATGAATTGATTAATCAAAATAGATGAATTCTTAAATATAGAGAAAAATCATAAAAGTCTTAAATAAGGGAAAATTTATACATTTTAGAGAGATTTGAAATTTAATTATCTCGAGAACTATATTACAGATATACGCACGATATTCTGACAGTGGAGCGAAACTTCGCTCCAATCGATTAGAGCGAAGTTTCGCTCCAAATATAATAAAATGTTGTCTGCCGAGGTGCATCTTGGAAAAGTCAGCTTGCTATACGGGAAACCACTTTTTGATTTTGACCCTCTTTTTAATTAAGAATACTATTAATTATAATAAATTTAATAAAATTGTTTTAATTTTTAATTAAAACTTAAATAATTTTAACATAATAAAATTTCTCTATTAAGAATTAAGATTAGTGATAAATTATAAATTAAGTAAATTGCGTAAATTTAAATTTTATTAAATTTATTATAATTAATAGTATTCTTAATTAAAAAGAGGGTCAAAATCAAAAAGTGGTTTCCCGTATAGCAAGCTGACTTTTTCAAGATGCACCTCGGCAGACATCATTTTATTATATTTGGAGCGAAACTTCGCTCTAATCGATTGGAGCGAAGTTTCGCTCCACTGTCAGAATATCGTGCGTATATCTGTAATATACTTCTAGAGATAATTAAATTTCAAAACTCTATAAATTCTTTATATTTTCCCTTATTTAAGACTTTTATGATTTTTCTCTATATTTAAGAATTCATCTATTTTGATTAATCAATTCATTATCTTACGCTACAAAAATTTTACCTGATTATTTTCAATAAATATAATTACAAATAAAAAGTAATAAATTGTTAAGTTTCTTTATTTAAATATAATATTAATATTATTATTATTCTAATTTAGCAATTTAATAATTATTTATTATTTAAATATGAATAATCATTAGTTAAACTTTATATTTATTGTAGAGCTAAATTCTAATTGATTTTTTTTGTATTTTGTTTATAATTATTATCTTTTTCTTAATTTAATTATAATTCTAGGTTGTTATTAAATTTTCATATAATTTTTGATAAATTATATTAATTTTATTCATATATTTATTTAATAAGTTATAATTATATTAAGATTTTTTGGACTTATAACAAGTCTTAATAAAACTCAGCTCAAAAGAGTATTGAGTAATTTTTTAAATTAACAATTATAAAAATATGTAATTACTTTTTCAAATATCAAATTTATACTTACGCATATTTTTAACTTAACTAATCGTGTTTAAATAATTTATAAATAAAAGAATTTTATGATTTTTTCACAATTAAATTAATATAGTTGTGTGCTAAATTTCTAATATTATTTATTTTCATAAAATCAACTATATAAAATCTCCGAATGTTAATTAAATTAATATAAAAATATATAAATATAATGCCGATTTGTGGCTAATTAGGCTGGATAGGCTGATTAAAAGATAGTCAAAGTTCGGCTTGCAACTAATATTCAATAAAAAAATCATGAAAAGTTCATGTCATGTTTGAATTAATTATTTTGAATTGTATACTTTAAATTTTTGAAGATTATTTTTGGTAATTCTGTCTTTTTTAATTAAATTTTTTATATTATACAAATATTAAAGTAATTGGAAATTTCTATTATAGTCCGGCATGAAATTTTATTTTTATATTTGATAAAAAGCATAATTCATAAAAGAGAATTAAAATGCAATAAAATTAGGTAAGATAAGTCTATATCACATTTCATGCTATATTAATTAAGAATTATCAATTTTTCTTGAAAATTAAATAAAATTCCATAAAAAGTAAGAGATCTTATAATATACTTTATTAAAAATAATCAATTATTATATTATCTTTTATCTATCATATACAGAATGGAAACCTATTTAGCAATTTAAATTAGTTAATTTTTGTGAATAAAAATTCTTTTTAAAATTAGTTAACGAATCTGCTATTATAATATAAATTTCCTTTTTTTAATAAAAAACTCCATTTAAAAGTTGTAGAATATTAAATTTATTTGTTTAATGCATTAATGAATTAAATCATTGAAGAAATTATTTATAAAAGTTATTAAATGATATAAATATTCCAAACGATTTCAGATAATTCCTTGTATCATGAAAAATTTAATAGTATTAAGATTATTTATTTTAAGTAAATTATGTGGTATTTCAATAATTACTAACGATAATTGAGGACTTAATTTACTTTCTTACTATTTATAATTCTAGCTAATTATATATCAGCGATTAATTTAAAATATAATATTTTAGTTTTTTAAAATATAATATTTTTGTTTTTTAATATATATTTTTATTTTATTGAACACTTCAAATAAATATATATATAGAAATTAAATAAAAAAAAACAATTATTTTTTACTGAATTAATAATAATTATAATAATTATTTACTCAATCCATTGTTAAATGACCAAATTTTAAGATTTATTTATAACAATCAATATTACTTTATGTATATAATATAATAATCTATATTATTTAATAATAGAGTTATTAATATTTAAATTGAGATAAATATGTTATTTATCTTTCAATATATATTATTAACAATCAATACTTTCAAAGTTAACTAAAATTATCAATAATTCAGCGAAACATAAAATTTCATGCAAGGCAACAATCTTCGTAATCAAGGTTATTAAACTATGTGGATTAATTAGGGAAAGAAAAGAAAGAGATTTTTTGGTAGATACAAGAAGAGATAAAGAAGGTTTATACATGAGAACGTTCTATAAGAGAAATTTAGATGCTTGATACTCTTAACTATAAACATAAGATCATATTAATTCAGTGAGATTGTTTTATAATTTTGAATTATATGAAATATTAAAATTTTATAAATTAAATAATTGGGCATTGATTATTTTACATTTTTCCCCCATAAGTTATTTAAAAAAATATCAATTTCTCGAAGAATAAAATAATTAGAAAATTTAAAATAAATTTAATTTCAATATACAAATATTTTATAAACTTAAAAGCCTTTTGTTTCACAAAAATCTTATTGATAAATCTTCCAACCTCGTATATAAAAATAAATAGTATGATGAATTCAGTCTAAAAAATTGCCCCTAAAATATTAATGAATTGATTTCTATTTAAAAAATATGAATAAAAGACAGTGAAAAATTATGTAGTTGGCAAAGGAGGAGTCTTGAGATAATGATGATTAAAGAAGATAAAGGAGAGTCGATATGGCCTGCATCTGAGCACTATAAGACACATGTACCACGAACTGAATGTGAAGAAATAATATATTTATAAATACTCACAAATAAAAATCTATCTATCTTTTTATTAGTAAATTGCCTAATTATTTTAATTTTAAACCAGGAGTCATTTTAGAAGAGAGAACGAATACATAAAGACTATAGTGGAAGTCGCATAATAATTCTATGTACAATCTAAGCAGTGTTTGCCCTAGAACCATCACTCATAAACCTAGCAACAAACTATTTCTGCTGATAAATTGAAAGAGCTAGAAGACTTATTGTAATTCAAGATAAAGACATTTACGGGCTGACTTTTCAATTTGGCTCTTTGAAGGAAGAATAACCAGCTGAAGAAAGATCTTGGAGAGCCAGATATATACTTTAATTAACTATTGGAAATTTAAGAAATTATTACTGATAAGAATAAAAATGAGATCTTGCGAAAAATGAGATATTATTTAATTTATTTAAAAAAATTACAAATAAAAGTTAATCCATAATTATAATAAATAGACAAAAGAAAGAGAAGGACAACAGCATGTGAAATGAATAAAGTTATTTTATATAATTAATGAGTGAGAAATAAAGGTTCTGCCATAATGAAACGGCTTGCTATTATGTAATTGTGTAAAATACATTTATTATGTTATGTTTTTATAATAATGAGAGAATAGTATAAGCAATAAGATTTGAAAATATTCTCTAAACATAGGTGTCATTAAATAAATTTGAAAAATCTAATGACGTAATTTAAATATTAAAAATATGAATATTATTTAAATAAGAAACAATTAGAAATTTAACAATCAATTATTAATTAATTATGACTAATTTCATAATAAAAACTAGCTGTTATTAAGAATTTGGACCAATTCAGTAAACTATTGTTGATTGATATAAATTTTATATTAATAAATATTATCTGTTTATACAAAATTTCTATAATTTTTACTTTTAAAGACGGTCCTTAGAGCAATAGCATTAGTGAGCGATGATAGATTGAAGGAAGGAAACACGGCCTTTCAGATAACAATAGCAATGATGATCATACTATATAACTATAACTTTCTCAATTATTTACGCCTATACCCATAGCAGTTTATCATTATTCCTTGAAAATTTTTATTATAATCACAATTTAAGCTTATATTTTTGGCTTGTTGTATAAATATATAATATATAAGTAGGTAAAACAATCAATATAGTGTTACAGTATTGATCCACATTCTAAATATCAGCTAAAATTATTTGAAAATTAGTCATAATTAATTTACTTTTAATTAAAAATTTCTAATTATTGCTTATTTTAATTATATTAATAAATTCAAACTTTAAATAAATTCATTTGAAGAACCTTCCAATGACATCTGATTATTTTTTTCTCTCTTTTTTTTTATTTTTTTATTATTCTTCTGTTCCTCAATTAAAAAATTAAATTATTATAGCAATTATATAAATGTTATTTACTATTAAAAAATATAAATTATATTAATATATAATTAATTTATTTATGAATATAAAAATTTATTCATAAATATCAGAACCATATTTATAATATGTTTTAATCTTAAAAAATAAATATCTTTCCTTATTTTATTATTAAATACTCAAATTATTAAGTTATTATTATTAGCAATCATATAATTTCAAATAAAAGAAAATTTATTCAAAAAAATAATCTTATAATATTCTTAATAGATATATATGTAAATAAAAATATAATAACTTTCTTTTTTAATTCAATGTATCGCTTTTAATAAAGCACAAATCTAGAATATGTAATTTTTATTGTAAATAAATTATTATAATTTATTTAATCTGAAGAAGTCGGAATATTTATATAGTTTCTTCATAAATAATCAGCAAAATATATATAAATGGTACTATAGCATTACAACTCAAAATTTAAACTAGAAATAAGATACATAAATTAAACAAATAGTTATAAATATTCATTAAATATAATCTCAAATTAAACATATTCTTTTATTATAAAAATGAGGAATTATTACTTTATTATATTTATTTATTCGTATATTTTTTATCAATAATAAATAAATAGGGTTTTTAATGTCCTATTGCTTTTCTATTTCTTATAATGCTCTTTTCTAATTCCTTGTCTAAACAGTAAGTTGAGGCAACAGTCATTGCACATTATTTTTAGGTTTGATTTTTCTCACCATTGGATTAAGTGGTTTAGTTTCTTTCACGGAAGTTTCTCTATATAAGCTTAGATGGCACTAATTAATGTTTTAATATCAATATTTATATTTAAACATATGAATAAAAATAAAAATTGTAATATTAAATATTATAGTATCAATTTTAATAATTCTGTATATGGATATTTTTATGATGGTTTTAACAAATTTCAATAATATTTAAAATGCAATATTATTTTTATAAAGACTAAAAAGGGCTTATTATATTATTTTAATGTTTTAAAAAATAATATTAATTATTAATTATCATTTGCCTAAACATCAGGTAGATTATCATAGGGACAACAATTAGTTTAAATTTTCTCTTTATAAATAATTATATTCCTCTATTCTAATGAACTTCTTTTAATAAGGTCATTTAGGGTTTATACAATCCAATTTCGTCAATTACAATAATAAAAATAAGTTATCTTAATTAGTTGTTCAAATATATTACCAATTTTTAATCTTTAGTTTAATCTAAATATAGATAATGCTATAAATTAAAGCTAGTTAAAATTTTATCATGAATCTAAAAAATATGATAGTGTCATTATTTATTGTACTTTAAATTAAAATTATATATTTTATTTAACTATGATTGATTAAAGTAGAAAGAAATTCTACATAAGTAAAGTAATTAATAAAAATTTTTATTACAAGGTTCTATCTCCATGATTTTTTCTACATTTATGAACTAGAAATATTTATAAAAAATACTATAATTAAAATATTTTTTTAAATCCAATTTTATCTTAGAGGATTCGATTATCTTGCTTCAGAAAATAAAGCATAAATTACATCTAGGTTCCCGTTGAATGATAGAACAAATCATGAAAGAAACATCATCTCTCTTTGCAGACTAAAAATGAAATAATTTAAATAATTAATTAAATTATAAGGAATTATTAAAATTTTATTATATTTTATTAATATGTGCAATATTTAATTTAATTTTATAATTAAAATAAACAAAATTTAAATATTTTTCCTTATTTAAACAAATTCGACTATAAATAATATTAAATATTAAACGAATATGTTTCATTAGTATTTATTAAAATATTTTATAAATAATGAAAGTAAGTTATAAAATATTACTAAATAAATAAAATCTAAATCATCAATTAAATACATTATAATTCAAATTAATTTTTAAAAAAACAAAAATTAAATAAATATATATGTTAAATTATATAAAACAATTATACTTTAGTAATGTAATTAATTTAATAAATATTTTGAATTTTTTATAAAAATTAATTACTAAGAAGGCATCATTAAAATTATTTCGGATTTTATCTTTAGGAGATTTTTAACTATATAGATAATTAGTATTTTTATTATCATAAATTAATTGTAAATTATATATTTATTAAAATTAATTCTTATTAACTGAATTTTACAAATATTGTTTGGTTCTGTTATCTTCAATGTATTAATTTAAATCTTACTCGAACTATTAACATCAAATGCTAAATTTTTACAATTTCCTTAATTAATTCTAAAAATATTTGTACCAATAATTTTTAATTTTAAATAAATTATCAAATATAAATATAATATTATCCGGTTAGTTACAAGATATATTATTAATTTCATAATTTTTCTTTATTTGAAAAAGTTGATTTGAATATATACTAAACATAAATATATTTATTAGTTTTCCATAAAACTTAAATTAATCTAATTTTAACTATATATTTTATTTAAGTGTAGAATATAGCAAATAGCTATATTGAATTTTGCTATAACTATAATCAAGTAATAAATTATATTTTAAACTAAGAAATAAATGAAATTCAAAGACTTAAAAAGCATATTAAGCTAATTAATTTAGATTAATAATGATTAAATTTATTTTTTAAAAGTTGCTTCTAAAATATTGAGATAACTTAGCTTTTTAAGTTACTGAGAGGTATTATCTGCGATAATTTTTTTATGTAATTATCACAAATGCCAGTAGGTTTAGTTATTAAAGAAAGTACAATTCAAGCTTCGAAAATTTTACTATTCATAAATTTAATTTTTACCAACAATATATTAGATTTAAATTTATATTATAAATTTATTTACAATTTTAACTGATAAATACTTTATTAAAATGAAATATAATAATTCTAAAATAATTAAGAATTAATGAAAATATAATTATATTAATAATTTTAATTTTAGTTTTTAATAATTTCAATAATAAAATTGGAAAACAAACAGATATTTATAAAAATATAAAATAATTAATTTACTTAGTTTTAAATTTATTAAATTAGTTTATGAATGTGATTGCTTTACACCTTTATAAGCAAATTTTATATGATTTTTCTTTGATTAATTAATCTAATACTTTAATTTTAAAAAAATACTTTTTTGTAATTGACTATGACAAATTTCACAAACCATTATTGGACTTACTAAAGAAAGTAGATGAAAATAGATAACGACAAAAATTTATAAATAGAACATCTCAACTAGTTACTCGCCTATTTATGAATGAAACTTATCTTTAGGCAATTGATAATTAATAAATATTATCAAAATAGATTTAAAATGGGAAATTGTTAAAATAAAATTAAAAATTATACTAAAAATTTGAAATAATTCAAGCAATTTATTTTAAATTTAAATAGGTATTTATATTTTTTATGAGACTTTACATATCAAAAACATATACAATTCAAATAATTTAATAAATTTAGAATAATAACAACGAAAGTTATCCTATTAAATTTGAATTAAAGTATCATGTTATAACTCTGATTATACTTAATAAATTTTTCAAATAAAATAAAATTTAATACTATATTAATGAGAATAATATTAAAAATAATAATATAAATATACTTAAGATAGCAACATAATATACTAAGAATAATATAATTCAGTAAATCAAGAATTAAATTTATTTTAAATGTATTAAAATATAAATTATTAATTATAGAATTCTGTATCTTCTTTTCTTATAAGGACAACTAAGAGAAAACAAGATATATTCATAAATTTAAATATTAACAACTTAATTTTTTGTTGATGACATTTCAGTGTCATGGTTTTTTTTTAATTAAAATATTTATTATTAAGGCCTTATAATGAAAATTAATATAATTTTTAATATGACTATATATATTATATAAAATTATAATCAATATATTTTTTAAGTATTAAAAAATATTAATTAATTAATTTATATGTTAAATAGAATTAATTCCTTTTATAATTCAATTAAATACTTATCATAACTGTTTTAGAGACTTCTTTAAGCTTAAATAGAAGAGAAAAATATACAAATTCGTATATTTAAAAAAAAACTATTAATATAAATAACAATTTATATTAATTAATTTATAGTGATTTTATTTAAATTTAAATAACGAGCAAAGTTTGAAATATTTCAAACTTTTTAAATAAAAAGTTAAGTAAGTAATCTCTTTATATAATTAATGATATAAAATATAATTATATTAATTATTCAGATTTAAATCAATATTTTAATGTTTATTTTACTTTTACAACTTGGTTATAACAATGTTTAATATTTAATATTCTATTTATATTATTTACGAATTTATTTTGTTCCAGATTTAGATATTAAAGAAAAATATCTTATTACATTTTGTGATAAGCAAAATTAAATTTTTAGATTATAAAAAATCAATGTTTATTATTTATGATTTAAAAAAATGAAGAAATATTTTTTTTTAACTTTTTACATTTTACTATTTTACTCTCATGCATTTAAATTCAAGATAAAATAGGATTATTTATTATAAACTATAAATTATACAACAATATTCTTTTAAAATAGTATATTATAATAATTACTTTTATTTTTCAACCTTAATAATTTGAATATTATTGGATTTAAGTATATTAATACAAAAACAATTTATTAATTACAATTTAATGAGATTTCTTCTGGAGCCAAAAGATAATTGCTAAAAATAAAATCATATCTACCCTAAAAAACAATAAAATGTTATAAAAACTTTTTCTACTATAATTTTTATAATAAATTTTAAAAGCTATTATATATTATGCATTAAATAATTAATTTATAACTCTTAATAATTATAATATTTTAATTGAATTATTATAATATAGAAAAAAATAATTAAAAATATTATCTATTTTGTTTAATGAATAATTATATATTAGGCTAATATCAACTTAATTATTTGTAATTAATAATTGCATATCATTAATCCCACTCATTAAGCCCACACTTGATAAACGAATATAAACATTAAAAAAATTGAAATAATCATAATTATTCAATTATACATATATTATTCAAAATTAAGCAGCCATTTTTCTTTAAAACTACATTTTAAAGATAATAATATATTAAATAAGTTATTTCGCTATTATTTTTTATTATAAAACATTAAATGTGAAGGAACTGTAGCTTTTTGATATTTAAAGTATCTCTGATTAATGCGCAACTATTTATATTGAATCAATTTAATTATTATTTTATATTCAACTCTTTTTATTTCAATAATATAAAAACTTTGTTTTGCATTTTTCATTATTTTTCATATAAAAAAATTATTATAAAATTATAATCAAAATACAATTTTACTCATTATATATTATTAAATTTTAATCAAAGGAAGATAATATCAGACAAATGGAATTGAAATATTAAAATGAAAAATTTTAAATTAAACTTACTCCTCTATATATTATATAATCCATATAAAATAGTTGATATTTTACTTATCATAAACGAAATATAACTATCTTTAGAATAATTTATATTTGATATTTATTGCAAATACTTATTTATTTCTAAAATTGAGTTTAGATTGTTCTAATCAAAATAAAAATATTTTTTTGAGTGAAAAAATATTAAATAATTCATAAGATAAGGATATTTAATTTTCATAATAACTAAATCACATAGTTTTGTGTGTACAGTAAGAGGTATGATAATACAACTTTTAAAGACCTAAATAAACAGTAGTAAATTTAATTAAATATTAGGTATCCTAAATGATATTTATTTAATTATGATGTCAAGATAGTTTAAACTAATAGTGCAAATAATCCCTTCAAAATTTATAGATAAAAGATCTTAATTTTCAAATCAAAATAATCTTTTCTGATTGTCATGATTTTGGCTAATTAAATTTTAAATACTTATATGTTATTTAAAATTTTAGTTTTTTATATTCAATTTCGTTAATTAAATTAGTAAAAGGCTATTTTTATCTGATAATTAAATATTTTCTTTAACACATATCTTTTAAAGCTTGCCATTATTATCCAAAAGATAATTAAAGTTTTTATTTATTTTAATTTAAATCAAATTCGGGGTTTAAACTAAAATATTTTCATTTTAATTATTTATTTACAATTACATATCATTATATATTTCTAAGAAATACATAATGGTCAGAAAATACTCTGAATATTTAAAATATTCCCTGAAATTTAAAAACTCTATTTTACATTTCAAATCTTCATTAATTTATAAAGAAGTCAAGGAATATTAATAAGATAATATATAATTTCAGCAATATTAAATTAAAATTTATCATTGAAGACTCTTAATGGTTGATTTTTTTAGAGTCAAAAATTAACTAGCTTAATTAAAATTTTATAGAATTAATTATATTAATCAATAAATTAATTAAATAATTATTTTTTTCGAATTATAAGATATTAAATCATAAATCATCTTCACTTTGTGCTATTTAATTTATTATAAAATGCATTAATAATTTTTTAATTATAATCAAATTTAAATTATTTTTAACACTATAATTATAATTATTTTTCATAAATTATTATTTATTAAAACAAAAATTTATTTAATTAATCTATAAATAGTGTTTAAAATTGTCAAATAAAATTAAAATAAATCTAAATAATTCTTTTATAAAATCATAATTATAAGAAATATTTAATCACAGGCAAGAGGAGGAATGGGCAATTATTTTTATATTGAATTTTTTTCTTAAATAATAGCAAGGAATTTTATTATATAATCAAAATAAAAGAAATTTAATATAGCTCTGAAGCTGTTCATACATTTTTAATGTTTAAAATTTAGCTAATCAAGTTTTTTCCTTAAAAATTGTAATTTTAATATAACTTAATTGTAATTAATTAATGCACATTTTTACTATAATATTTTTCATTTGTTACAAATTAAAATAAATTAAATTCTTGGTTTTATGAGTTAATATCGAAAAAATTAAATTTTTTGTGATACTTTATAGTAAATTATTTTATTTGAGGTCAAAAGTGATAATGTAAACTAAAAGAGTATTAAAAAATATATTGAAGAATTTATCATTCAGAAATAATAATGTGTAAGTAATCTAACTAATTAAAGTTAATATTAATAATCAATTTAAATAATATTTCAAAAATTAATTTTTTCAATTTTTTAGTCAAATTGAATTTACAATTGTAGATTAATTGTTAAATGACGAGAAACTGGAGATTGTAAAAAAAAAGTTTATTTAAAATAATTAAGAAAATTAGCTATTAATTTAAGAAAATATAAATCAAATATATTTTATAAAGATATATTTTAAATTTATATAAAAATGTTATTAATAATCTATAATATAATAAATGTCATTTAATAAATTATACATACAAACATAATTTAATTAAATATTGGTACAATAATTTAAATTAAAATAAATGGGGAAGAAAAATTCTGGAATAAATAAATTATTTAGTATATTATTAATAAATAAATATTGAAAAATTAAAGCCTAGATATATAAGATTTGAATAAAGTGGTTTGAAAATTTATAATTAATTAAAATATAAATATTTAATAGAAATTATAAATTTAAAAATTATTATAATTATTTCATTATTTTAACTAAATGATTTTGTTATGATATTATTGATATATCTAAATTAATGTTATAATAATTCAAATACAAATATTTAACACTTTCGTTTGAGATAATAAAACTTAAAGAAATAATTAATAATTAAGCATATAAATATATTATTTAAACATTAAATAATATTTTTAAATTATAGTTTAAAATCTTAAATGATATTTATAAAACCCTAAACATTATTGTAAGAATACATTCGATTTGGGAAAATGAATTAAAATTAAAATTAATTAATTATTAATTACCTTCAGTTATGTTTTTGGAAAATGTCTCCAAACCATGACAATATTATACTCTCTGGATAGCGCATTAAAATTTAGACGGTGGTTGTTATTGCTATAATGAATTTATCTCATCACTCAAGCGTGAAAAACCTATTATACTATTTTTGGGAGTTAGCTCAAAACCAAAATAACTCACTTCAAATGATGATTCAGGAATATTGCCAGTAATAAAGTCCAGCTAAAATTGCGGGATCTACCGTAGAATCCATTTATATTCCAATTTTAAGTCACTTTGGATTTGATAACTGCCATGATTTTAATATTTAATTAATTTAATTTAAATTCATTTTCCCATATCGAATGTATTCCTACAATATTATAATTATTTATTTTTATTTATATTATTAAACTTTTTAAAATAAAAGTAATGATAATATTATGAGATAAATCTTTAAAAATAATAGCAAGATTTGAAATAAAAAAAACCATATGTCAAGATCTAACTTTATTAAATAATAAAGTTAAGAATTTTATTAAATATTATAATTAAAAAAAACTAATCAAGCAAGTTTTAAATCAGATAAATATTCCATGGAATTGTTAATAAATGAATAATGTTTCATAAAGATGAATTTTAAAAATCTTAATTATTATAAAAATAAAAAATTTATGATTAATGTAGCAGCAAAGTATTATTAATTATCGAATATCCAATAAAATAGTCGATAAGAAATTAATTGAAAAGACAATAGTTAATCATTACTATTTTAATTATCTAAAATTTTGAAATATAATTAAAATTTAAATGCAAATTTATATTAAATAGCATTTAGAGTCTTATGTCTTACCCACAGAGACTCACCAAACTCTTAAAAAGTTTTCCAATACAAATATTTCTAACAAACGTCCACTTGTCAAAGCCTTTCAATAAGATCTTTCAACTCCTTTATTATGCTGAATTTTCCCCCGCGTATTCATGGTGGTTGGAACATTTTTTTTTTAGTCAAATGAGACAAAAATTCTTCCTATGACGAAAGTGATAAACAAAATTGATAAATTTTACTTAATTGAGTTAAGTTTAAATGAACAGTTTTATATTAAGTATTTATAAATAAAAATTCAAATAAAACTTTCAATAAATTCTGTTATTATTATCATGAATCATGAATAATCAAACATTTATCTCGTTGAGTAATTTATGATTGAAAATTAAATTATATATAAAAATTTATAATTAGATTTTAAAAAAATATACTTTCTTTTTTAATAATCAAACTATTATTTAATATATTTTTAATTTAATTCCAAAAATAACAATCTTAAGAAATAAAACAAATAAAACAATAATTATAAATATTTTAAAAAATGATTTTTTTTTCTTTTCTACAGAATAATGTAAAACAAAGATGAAATTACTATTAATAATGCAATAAAAAATTTATAAAATACAAATATATAGAATAATTCATTTATTTATTTCTCGATTAAATACTTTTAAAATATTTTGATAGATAACAACTACTGTATCATTTTTAATTCTTATTCAGAGAGTTTAATATTGGTTAGTGTTTAGAGAAATTTACTATAAAAACATAACTGTGGGTAATTTCTAATTTATCAATTTAAAAATTGAATTCTTTTTCTACAAATTTTAAAGTATTCAAACAATAAATAAAAACTTATTGAATAATTATAGTTTATTTATGCTGGTTTTAAATGGTTATAAGGCAGACTATATAATAAAAAAGGGAATTAAAAAAAATTCTTTAAATAATAATAGGATTAAGAATTATTTTTTTCACTATTTTTAATTTATAGAATATCTATATATTAATATTATATGAAAAAATATATAATTTTTTATAGAAATATATAATACTATATATTTACATAGAATCTTTGACATATTTATAATTAGCTTTGTTAAATAATATTTATAACTTTAAATTCATTTTATGAGTAATTTATTTAAATTATTAATATATTATACTAATTGATATAATTTTTATATTTAAATTGTGTAATAGTAATCATAAAAATCTTTTTTTTCTCCTGTTTGTTTACTTCTGCAGAATAATTTAATATTTAATAATATTGATCAGTTTCAATTTAGTTACTCTTATTATGATATAATAAAGATATTACTGTTTGCATTAATAAGAATTATTGAATGATATTTATTTATATTAAATTAAAAAATCTTAATTATTAAAATATTTATTTACTAGTTATTCTCAATCAATATTAAGGTATAATTATTGATTTATAAGTCAATTTTTAAATAAATTAACTCTCAATAGCGTAATTTAATAGAGATATGAGTTTTAATAATATTATTTAATCATTTATCATGTTTTATATTTTTATACACTGATCCACTCTCAATCTTGCATGGTCTAGCAATGATATATATACTCTCCATCGGTTAGTATTGAGCTCGTATGATCATTACAGGCTTGTGCTAAGTTGATCCTGCTTCCACTGTATATAAGGTCTTTATCAGTAACAATCTGTAATATGCAATAAGCTTAATTCAATTTTTTAAAAATATGGGTGACAGTAGAAATGATCAATGATTGAAGAATAAGGTTTTATCAGACTGAAATAACTAGAGGGAAATACGAATTATTCTTTTCTTTTTTTTATAATTCTTTTTTATCTCAAATTATTTCAATTTTGCTTATACTTTATCTTCAATCTTTGATCATTTCTAATGTCACCCATATTTAAAAATTGATATAATGTTATTGCTTATTACACATTGTTACTTAAAAACTGTATAAACAGTGGAAGCAGGATCAACTGTACACACATATTAATTTTTAAATAAATAAAGGAAATAATTACTGATAATAATTAATTAAAATGTGAATAACAAGCAGCTTCCTCAGAATATAATATAATTAAAAAACATGAAAATTGCTTAGTTATGTCAAAATTTCATAAGATTATGTTATAATTGCTAAGTCTATTAAATTTATTAATAATTTAAGTATTTATTTAAAATTATATTATTTAATTAATTATAAAAATAAGACTTAATTAATTACAGATTATGAATTATTAAAATTATAGTTAATTTAGTTATGTTGAAATTTTAAAATTTGATAATATGAATTTTTTAATTAAATGCTAAAATTAAAATTAATTGTTTTTATTTATATAAATTATTTTGCAAATCACATTCAATATTAAAAATGCTAAGTTTGTTAAGAGTTATTATATATATAATTTTAAATTAAATTTTTAATTTTTTTAATTTTTATATTATCATTTTGTGACTAGGATTTTTAATACAATTATATAAAATAAAAAAAAATTAAACTAATACTGAGCAACGATTTTTTCAAAAACACATTTTCATTCAAATATCAATTGATGAACATTCTGTCAAGACTTAAGTCAATTAAAATCATATCTTTTCACAAATCTTAAATTTTTGTATTTTTTTTAAAGTGATCTTACAATAATACTAATAATTATCAATATTTATTAATTCACCTAAATTAATAAAAAATTTAAAATCTAATTATTTAGATAAATTTTATTATATTTTCATTTTTCACAAAATGATTACAATAATAATATAAAAACAAACTTTAATTCAAATATAATGAATTAATCTTCATATAATATTCATTAAAACTTTCAAATTATTAAATTGAATAATGTGTTTTAAATTAATTATTTTTATCATTTTTATTGTCTTCTTTCATAATGGTAAAATTTTATTGTACTCTTTTCCCAATATTTAATAACTTACATAATATGTAAAATAGTTCCTTCATTTAGATACACAGACTCTAGACCATAAATTATTATTTTTAATATTGTCACTTCATTATATAGATTTATCATTATATTTATATTGTTATAATACTATAAATTTTTCTGATAAAAAATAATCAATTTTAAAATTTATTAAATTAGTTTTTTTATACATTATCGTTCTCTTTACTTGCTCATTGTAATATCTAATTATAATCAAATAAAATTGAGATATCTGCAGCTATTAATGTTTTATAAAAACAATATAGATAAAAAATATGTACTTTAATATTTAACTTCTTCCATAATTTTAATAAATTTATTATATGAACAAGAGTAACTATTAGTATTATATTATTTATTTTATTTTTAAAATGAAAATAGATACAATTACTTAGTATAACTTAATTAATTTTTCAATTTATTATAAAAATTTTCTTTATTTATTAATTTGATAACTTTAAAAAAATAAGTAAAACTCTGAAAAATAAACTAAAAAAAAGTAATTTAAAATAAAATTTAATTTAATTTAATTTTGTATATTTTTCTTTTGTTTATTAGTCTAAAAGTTAAAAATTAAAAATCCTTATTGAAAAGTTATTAAATTTTAAAGTAATTTATAAAAGTTAAATCTCTCCTTATTTATAAAATGACTAACTTAGTGGTATAATAATTAATAATCAGATATTATATTTTCTATGTTTATTTACTTTAATTTAATTTATTTTTGTTTTTGTAATGAATTAATAAGGATGCCTAATAAATCATTTAATTTATTTAATGATTAATTACATTCTTAAAATTCAGAATTAAATCACTCCCTTACACATAATCTATAATATTTTAATTTTATGGAATAATTTTTAAGATTTTAAATTTTATTAAAAAATATATATTTACCAATATATATATATATATTATAATATTTATATATATATATAGTATATATATATATATTAGTAAAATAATAAATCTAAATTATTAAAAAAATAAATTAGTAGATTATAACTTGTTATCATTGGAGGATCTTGTAAAGTAAATTAAAAATAATGATAAATTATAATAAATACAATAAATACTTAATTAAGTTGAAATTAAAATAGTAAGTTACAACGAAGGAACAAAAAGGGCATGATCAACAAAAACTATATAATATTATTTAATTTAGTAATATAATAAAAATAATAAATTATTAATTACCAATTTATTTTAGAAACTATAATTAAATAAATTACTATTATTAATTTAAATTTAAAAATAAATATATTATTTTGGAAGATAAATTTTTTTATTTACTTCTTAATAACCATAATCAATATCTGACTAATTTCTATTTGATATTTATCATTTATATCAAATTAATAAAATATCATTATTTATATTAAATTAAAAATTAAATTAAAAATTTTCAAAATTATAGTAAATTTAAATATTTAACATATCACAAATGATCATTTGATAAAGCAATAGAAAATATTTCCTTGCATTCTTTTATCTTTTTAAGAATATCTTTTCACTTTAATTAATTCATTTACTTTTTTAGTTGTCCTTGATTCTAGGGACCTATAGCATTCCTTAAAAAGTGTAGTAGAAATATAATCTTGTTCAAAAGTAGGATATTTTCTTGAATTTTCGAGTTCAATTCATTAAATAAACTGTAAGCAAGATAAATTATTTATAAATAATAATAAGTGGTTATCAAATAACAATAATAATTATTTTATTATTATTTTAATAATTATATTATGATTTATTTTATAATTGAATTAAATAGATAGTTGAAATTAATTTCTAATTGCTAAAATATTAAAATCAAAAGTTTTTTTTATTAATTTTTAAAAATATTTCAATCTTTTTTATAATTTCAAATTCAGTAAATTAACTTATATTATTACAGATTTATAAATTTTGTGAGTTTATCTATTCATCAATTGTAAAATTAGATTTCGATTAATATTATAATTTTTTTCTACTAAGGTCAAACAGAATTGTTTAATCACAAAAATCAATTTATTTAATTTAACAAAATACAAACTATTATTTAAAATACAAAGTGTTCTTGACATTTAGTCATTAACAGCAATTAAATTGGTAAATGTATTAAAAAAGTATTTTTTATTAAAATTATCAAAGTATATTTATTTCTAGTACATCTGGATATTTGCTGATATACTGAATAAACTTTTTTCCTTTAATCTGTGGTATTTTCTTAAAATCAGAAAGAATTTAATAATTTTTAATAAATTATTAATAATTTGAAACTTAAATTGGTTAAGTTAGCAAGAATTAGAGATACTTAAAAAGATTACTGATGTAAAAATGCTTAAATATTAAATCTTTCATTAATAATTGAGAATAAAGTCATAATTAATTAATATGATTTAATAATGAGCAATATAAAAAAATAAGATTTATTTTAAATTACCTATATTTATAATTTATTCAAATTAAGAAATTCAATATATGTAGGAAAATAAAAAAAATAATAATATTTTAAAAATATTTAACAAATTTATTAAATTATTTCAATTAATAATATTTTATTAAGATTAAAATAATTAATAATTTAATAATTCTCTTTAAAATAAAATAATATAACTAAAGAAATGATAATGAATCTTTAATTTCAGATTTTCCCAGTAAAGATAAGAAAAAAATATTATAATTTATAATTATTTCTTTTATTTAACATTTTTAAAAACAATATAAATTAATTTCATTTATAATTGTTATTATTAATAAAATACAAAATATTTGGAAAATTTAAAGTTAAAATAAATTATAACTTCCAATGAATTGATATAAATAAAGCTAGTTTAGGTAAATATAAGAAAATTACTTTATAAAATAATAAAGTGATTATGATTATCTGAATTACTAACTACAAATAAATAGTTTTAGAGAATTTTTATATTTTCCATCTTTTATTAATAAATCTATTGAGCGAATATTTAATTTAATCATCATCATCAAATTGATATTTTATATTTCATACAAGTCAAGTAAGTTGTACTTTCCTTTAAATATTATTGCATATTCTAGCTTTTTGTTAATATTTATATTTTATTTATTTTCTTCGCCTGACAATCTTTTAAATAATTGTCAGGCCCCAATTTTTTTTTAATGGTTTTAAGTATAATCACTATCAGTTATTTAAAATTTACTTTTTTGATTTTCAATATAATTGCTTTTCTTATTTTTTGATTTTATACTATTAGTTTTCTTTTAAGTATTGTTAATTCCTTTTAGTTTTAGATAAAGTCCAAATGGCTTTTATAGGGTGCCTATTTGAATATCTCATATGATATTGATGGACCTTTTATATTTAAAAAGGATAATTAGAACAATGTTCTAAATCCTTTTCTATATCTCTTAATTACTTTTGGAACATAATATCTAAAATTACCTAGCCTGACAATTATTTTAAAGGTTGTCAGGCCAGATTAGTATTTTAAAGATAAACCGAATTCTTTACAACAGCATCTTAACATAATTCTTGAAATTCATAAATCATGATCGAGAATATTTTAAGTTTTAAGAAAATTCGACTAGCTTCATCAGAAGCCATTAAGATGCATAATAATATGAACAAGAAAGACTTTATTTAACTTGACTTTTATGAATTGTATGTGCGATATAGTATAAATCTATCATATTCTTATATTAATAGTACGTTTCTTGTTTGTGTAAGAAAAATTTCCAATTTCACAATTTCTAAGAATAAACAAGCTAAAATTTGTGAAAATATTTTTAATAAAATGGATATAATCTGAAAAAAATTAAAATAAATGAAAAAAGATAGTAAAATAATAGATGACTAACTACTTAATCAGCGAGGAGATATTGGTCCTTTCATCCATTTCCAATTAATCAATATGTAATCTAATTATGTTTTTGCTTATCTAAATATAATTTTTTAATTCATGCATTATATTTAATGTTTATGAATTAAATCTTAATCTTTTTCAGCCAAGCTATATAAATTTAAAATAATTAATTAATATATTCTAATTTAAAGTATCAAATTTTTAATTTATAATTTTCTGTCTCTTATGACATAACAATATTATTATTGATATTTAATGAAAATAATTCATCTTAATCTCATTGAATATAATTGAAAAGCAAATATCTGCCTACAATCTATTTAAAAATTTATTATCACAATAATTAGTAAAAATATCCACTATTTGATATTTTACTTCTAGGAAATAAATTATTCCAATATTATACTTGAATACTAATTATTAAATATAAATTGATTTATTACATTCCAAAAATACAATATCAATCACTTTTAAAAAAATTACTTAACTTACAAAGACAACAATAATACTATCAATAACATCAACGATAGCAATGATAAAAAAAAACCTTTACCAAAATTTTAAAATAAAAGAGATTTGAAAAATCTTAAATACCATTCTTCAAAGATTTCTAAAACCCAGACGAGATGAACATAGATGCAGGAGCTGGCACTAAGAGAAGAAGCATAGGCCCATGCAAGCCTTAAATAATAGAAAGAGAAGCCAAATTCCTTTACGAGCAAATTTAATATGTGAACTTATTCATTCGTTTAAATCTAAAACTTATTTATATACACAAAATCTCCCTTCTCTTGCACATACTTTAGCTTTATCATCGCTGACTCTCATAGCAGCACTCTTAATAAAATCGACTGTATCTATCTTTAAATCATGCATCAGATGGTAGAGCAGCAATTTCTTATTATGACCTTTCAATAACCCCAATATAATATAATTCAATTCCATTGAACTGAGGGCTGTAATTAACATTAAATATAGGTGTTATGTTTAATCTTTCATATTCCTTCCTTGAGTCTTTAGTTTTATGAACTGACAAGTTATCAACGAATAGAATAATCTCTTAGTCAGCGTACTTATCTCTGAGTTATTGCAAGAACTTAATATATTATTCAGTCTTTATAGAACGAGGGTGAATAACATAAGTCTCGAGGCCACTATCTTCACTTATTCCACCAAGAATAGCATGAGTTTACACCTTAACCTTTTAGTCATAAACTTCTATATTACTATACCTCTTGTACCAAGACCTTGATATAAAGGTATTGAATGTAAATACTGCCTCATCAGCGTGTATAAACTTTATATTATGCTCTTAAGACCTCTGCATTTAATCGAATATATAATTTCAATTATCCTTATAAAATGGAACATTAAAGTCAATCACTCTCTTAATGCGATTGACTGTCTTGTAAGATATTCCATTCTTTTTATAAATGTCAGCTATCGATTAAGCAGATATGTGAATCTCAGGAAATTGCCGATGAAACATCACAGCCCTCTGAGCCCAGTATTTAAGAGTCATATCATTAATAAGATAGTCAATATGATGCTGCTAAAATTTTAAATGTCTCTTAGGCTTAGTTTTAAGATGCTTTATCTTTAATTCAATGCTAATAGATATTGAGACCTCACAGTTGCTGGAGATTTATGGAGTAGCCTTGCTATAGACGTATAATTCAGAACAGGCTTCAGTTATTCACTATATTCATCACATCCATATCGCAACTTAAACAATAAATCTATATACTCACTGTCATAGACTAACCCCAAATTCTCGCATATACTCACTTAAAATTCTAATATTTAAACATTAAACCCCTACATAAACCCTAATAAAACCCTAATAAGGTATGCACTAATAGTCTACTTTTATCAATCAAAAACTCAATCAAGCTACTGAAAAGGTTTTGGGGTTTTGAATCATTGGGACGACTAACTGGAAAATTGAGAATGGAAGGTTTTGGAGAGCACAAGAAGATATCCAAGGAATAATCATACCAGTGAGCTGTTAGGGTAACATTAGGAACTGCAAGAACTGGGTAGTTCTAAAAGTAGAAAAAAACTTAAAGACATCTTTATGATTCCAGAAGATCAATTGGTAGCTTGGTAGTCCTCTAGAAATCCACGAGACAGATAAACGAACTAATAGAGGCACAGTGGGGAGAAAATTCTAGGTGAAAAGAACTGTAAGCAAGACTGAGACGCACCAAGTAACAAATCCCGAGGATTGCGGAGTCATGGCAATGCTAACAATTAACCACCTAGCTATGGAACTTACAGGCCAAATAGTTGCTAACGATTGGGTGAACATGCAGAGATATTATCTGATGTTCAATTTAGAACTTGGATTTGTGAAAATGGAGATAGGGAGGTCAGGAATCGCTATTAAAGAGGAAGAACTGGAAATAGACATGGAAGAAAGGAATGACTTGATTTGGCAACATGCCAACGAGGATATGATGACAAGATCAGCTGGTTTCAACCCATAAATAGACCAATGGGACGACATGGTAATGAGAGAGGATGTAAATACTCAGAATGAACAAAAATTCCTAGAAGTGGAAGGTAGGTTCAGCGAAATGAAGTCTTCGAAGAAGTAGAAGGATACCTCTTTAATGGAACATCCAAACGGGAGCTGGAGCATATTGGAGCATCCAAAGAGACCTTTGAGCAAGAAACGAACGGATTCAGCAAGGCAATTGAGGAGGAAAAGCAAAAACATGGGAATGATAAGAAAGAGAATGAAGAGGAACAGGAATAGATGGAAGGAAAACCAGATAACCAGGAATGAGGGCGCGGGGAACCGTAATAAAATAGTGGGTCAAATACTCTGAGACTCAATATCATTTTACACAGCTCTAATTACTTTACGCATTTTAGAAATTTAAATTACCTTAGTTATTTACTACTACTAATTTATTTAAATAAATATAGTAAAATATTATTAGTAAAATAAATGTAGTTAAATAATAAACTCTTATAAAAAATGTTAATTGACTTTTTTATTCTGTTAGTTTAGAGACTGTTAAAATTGTATAGAAATATTAGGCTAAAATACTATAATAATTTTAAATCAAGATTCTAATTTATAGAATTGTTATTATTTTATAAAAAATTATATTAATAATTACTTAATAGATCAAATTTTATAAAAATAATAAAATAATGATAGCCTCTTTATGTTAAAAATAAAATTTTAGACTTTTTTACTTTTATGTTTAAAATTTGTTTTTATTAATTTAGTCATTTTAAAAATTATGAACATGCAACTGCAGCTCATTGACACCTAACATATACACTTATATTATATTAATTAAAATTAATAAATATTTATTTATGTTTAAAACTTAAATGAATAAATATCAAAATTTATAATTTTATTATAAGATATATTATAAATTATTAAGAAATTCTGTTTTTGTTATAAAGTAATTTTAAAAATGAATTATAATTTATATTATTTTATAATTGATTAAAATTTAAATTTTTAAATTAGTTTCTTTCTCAATATTATAATTGAATTAAATAAATTGCTCAATTTTAAGTAGCTATCATATTACAAAGTTAATAAATTTAATTAAAAACCTAAATTATATTTATTTTTTTAATATAAAACTAAACTAATATTTAAAAAATATTAAAGATCAGGAATTTTAATTGTTTTAAAATGAAAAAACTTCAGCAACTTTTAGATAAGCAATTAAAAATATATAATATTAAAATGCAGAAAAAAATAATCATTAATGTGACTGGTTCGGTTTGAATAATAATAAAATAGAAATACAAAATTATTATGCTATTTTTATTTTCTTGCTACCCTATCATGTCCCTACTTCTAAATATGATCGTTTCAAAGATTTTCTGGACTCAAAAATCCAAAACCCTTTCAGTAGTTTCATTGAGTTTTTGATTGATAAAAGTAGACTATTAGTGCATACTTTATTAGGGTTTTATAGGGTTTATGTAGGGGTTTAATGTTTAAATATTAGTAATTTAAGTAGTATATGCGAGGTTTGGGGTCTGTTTATGACAGTTAGTATATAGATTTATTGTTTAAGTTGCGATATGGATGTGATTAATATTGTGAATAACTCAAGCCTTTTCTGAATTATACGTCTATAGCAAGGCTACTCCATAAATCACCAGCAACTGTGAGGTCTCACTGTCTACTAGCATTGAATTTAAAGAGATAGCATCTTAATTCTAAGCCTAAGAGACCTTTAAAATTTTAGCGGCATCATATCGATTATCTAATTAATGATAAGACTCTAAAATACTGGGCTCATTTCTCTCTGGCCTAGAGGGCTGTGATGTTTCATCGCCAATTTCCTGAGCTTCACATATCTGCTCAATCTGTAGCTATTGTTTATAAAAAGAACGGAATAACTTACAAGATAGTCAATCGCATTAAGAGAGTGATTGACTTTAATGTTCCATATAATAAGACTAATTTAAATTATATATTCGATTAAATGCAAAGGACTTAAGAGCATAATATAAAGTTCATACACGCTGATGAGGCAGTATTTACATTCAATACCTTT
The DNA here is from genome assembly GCA_000711775.1 of Oxytricha trifallax. Lineage (NCBI taxonomy): Eukaryota > Ciliophora > Spirotrichea > Sporadotrichida > Oxytrichidae > Oxytricha > Oxytricha trifallax. The sequence continues at coordinate 1,772 of ARYC01002953.1, read as the reverse complement.
TTATCAAGGTCTTGGTACAAGAGGTATAGTATATAGAAGTTTATGACTAAAAAGTTAAGGTATAAACTCATGCTATTCTTGGTGGAATAAAAAAGTGAAGATAGTGGCTTAGAGACTTATGTTATCAACCCTCACTCAATAAAGACTGAATAATATATTAAGTTCTTACAATAACTCAGAGATAAGTACGCTGACTAAGAGATTATTCTGTTTGAAGATAACTTGTCAGTTCATAAAACTAAAGACTCAAGGAAGGAATATGAAAGATTAAACATAACACCTATATTTAATGTTCCTTACAGTCCTCAGTTCAATGGAATTGAGTTATACTGGGGGTTATTGAAAGTTCATTATTAGAAATTGCTGCTCTACCATCTGATGCATGATTTAAAGATAGATACAGTCGATTTATTAAGAGTGCTGCTAAGAGAAGTCAGCGATGAAAAAGCTAAAGTGTGTGCAAGAGAAGGGAGATTTTGTGTATATAAATAAGTTTTAGATTTAAATGAATGAATAAGTTCACATATTAAATTTGCCCGTAAATGGATTTGGCTTCTCTTTCTTTTTTTCCTCTTAGGGCTTGCTTGGGCCTATGTTTCTTCTCTTAGTGCCAGCTCCTGCATCTATATTCATCTCTTCTGGCCTTTATAAATCTTTGAAGAGCCTCTTACTCAATTCATGTTTTACTAGAGACTTTCTCTCTCTGTTTAATTTGCTGCGCTCTTTCATCAAGTATATAGCAGTACCAGGTTTTTCTATAAAGTTAGAAGACTAAGCTTACTTGAGATGAAGGATGCTTTTAAAGTTCCTACAGCCAGGTATCACTTATCCTAATACCTTGCTTCTCTTTTTCTTCAGGAGAGATGCTGTAGCGTTTCTTATGAGCTTCTTAAATAACTTCATTTAAGTACTCAGGTTTCAGAGTTCCAAGAACACCAAAGAAGAAGTTTCTCTCTGGCAATTTATTAGAGAGCTGTAGCTTTGATGGAAGGTTGAGAGCTATGTCCGTTTCAATCATTTCATCATCATAGAGATTTGTTACTGATATTTCAGGGTAGTTAGGAATTTCATTCATCTTAATTTCATTGGACTTAAAAGTATTTTTTTTCTTCACTCAGTAAGGCTTTTAAGAATGAAATTTTAGTTCCCTCCTAAGTTGGCAAGAACAATCCAACTATGGTTAATTTATTAGTATTAGTTAAAAGTTTACCTTGCTAAACCAAGTATTTATAGAGATCCTCTTTACTTCGAAATTTTCCTATTAAATCTTGAGATTAAATTCTTTTCATTGCATCATTCATAGACTTCATCTTGCTTCCTCTTTCTAGAAATGTTAATGAAATTTAAAATTATGGACATCCATTCTAAGTTTATTAAAATCTTACTACTATATAGGGAGGACCTACTGGAGGTCAACCTTGAAAAGATATGAGGAGAAGCATTGAAAAGTTTCCTCTAAGTTTTACAGATTGATTTCCATTTTTATCAATCTATCTCCATTGAATTGGTCCTAATAATGTTTAATTATTTTAGGATGTCCTCCAAAATAAGTTCAAACTTTATTAGGAGTTAAATTTTAAGGTTAAATTTTTATTAGGAGCATATTAAATTTAAAAATGTTTTATAACTTTACCTCCAAATTAAGTTTAAACTTGATTTGGAGGGCCTCCTAGAGAAACAAAACTTCATTAGGAGTATTTTAATTTACTAAAATGTATAAAATTCTCATAAAATATGTCGACTACAGTTTTTTATGGTTAGTTAATTTTCTT
>ARYC01002952.1:0-23532 GCA_000711775.1 Oxytricha trifallax | reverse complement strand
AACTTATTATTGAAAGTAAAAATGGTTACTTCCTCACCCATATGTAGAACTGGATCGTCTCTTAACATTCATAATTCTTCTCTTATACTCTAAGAACTTCCCTTGAAACTTGTAGGCTTGCAAAAGCTCTCATATAAGCTATCAGTTATAGAGGCAGTTTTATAATTTTAAATTCAAATTTAAATATGAGCGCTAACATTTTAAGAAAAACAACAGCACTTCCATCAAACTAAATGAGACTTACCTTTGGTGTCAATAAAAAGTGTGATAGCTGTGAGATGAATTCTCATAAGGAACTAGCTGAGCTATCACTTGAGGTCTCTGTTATTAAAATTGAAATTAATAATAGAAAATAAATGGCAAACAAGTGTGTGGGAGACAGAGAGGAGGAGAAAGGTATTAATGAAATTCCTATACAAACTGAAGAAGCTGAAGTCTATTTTTGTGAGCTATGTGAGAGAGATTTTGCTCATAAATCAAGCTGGTACAGACATAAGAAAGAGCATAGAGAAGCCAAGCCCACTGTATACTTAAAGCATGATAAAATAGATGGAAAGTATGAATGCTTTGAGTGCCATAAGCAATACTCTCATACAAGAGACTTGAAGAAGCATCTATTAAAAGCTCACAAGTAAGATATAGAGGTTGAGAATCATGAAGTTGAGCTGAAGCTTCTCAACAAAAGAAAAGCGAGGGAATATTCTAAGGTCGTAGTGCCTGAATAAGCAAGAGAGTTAGAGTACGTTAGGAAGGCACGCAACCAACTGACCTCTGAAATAACAAAAATTATGATCAAGATTCAATACAAGAAAATACCGGTTCTTGCTTAAATTGATCTAGATACTTCTCTTTAAAGCTACCTAATATTAGAAGACTCCTTTGATAAGAAAGTTATCAATGATCATCAATACGCATACAAGGTGTATCCCTTCAACTATCTCTTAAGTGATGATAAATATTAGATGGAGTTTACAAATGAGTATCAAGTTCTCACTCAAGCAAAGTTTAAAGAGTGTAATCATTTAATCAAGCTAGTTGCTGTTCTCCTTGCCAAGGATCATGTTGCTTTCAGATTTCCACTCTATGAAATGACCCTAAGAGATTTCATAACAGATCAAAGGAATCATAAGTAACTTGGATAAATAGCAACTCAGACCATACAAAGTATTAAAGAGCTTCATAAGTTAGGGTTTGTTCACAGAGATTTGAAGCCAGAAAATATAATGATAAACTTCTCACCTGTAATAGTAGCAATAATCGATTTCAACAGAGCTTAAAGAGTGGAAGTATCAAGGCTTGGAACTGTAATGGGAACGCAAGGGTACTATCCAGAAAGAGAAGACTGGAGAGATGGAGACTTTTAGTGGGATGTGTGGGCTTTAGCAGCAATAATAATAGAGTGCGATATGCCTCGCAATGAATACTACTCTACAAGATGCGAGAAGGATGCTAAACAAAGAATAAAACAATTTATTGACAAAACAAGAGTATCTCAATCAATGAAACAAATGGCAGAGTCAATAATAATTAAACCAAACTCAAGATCAGACATATCAATAGAGCAGATAGAGTTGTGGTTAAGTAAGATAAACTTCAGACCTCTCCCACATGATCCAAAAGTGCATTTTGAGTGATTAAATTAAATACATTTACTATAAATTTCACATTAAAACCTATTAATAACCCCAACCCCTAACAAATTCCCTACAAATCAAAGCACTTATAAACCTCATTAAGGGGTTTTGGGGTTTTGAATGTATACGGTACTCCTGGATATTTCCCAGAGAGAGAGGATTGGAGAGATGGAGACACTTAATGGGATATCTGGGCTCTAGCAGTAATAATAATAGAGAGCGACATGCCAAGAAACGATTACTTTAGCTGCAGGGGTGAGAGAGATTCTAAGCAGAGAATCAAACAATATCTCGATAAAAATAAAATAAATGGAGGTCTCAGAGAACTTGCATACTCAACTATTATCAAGCCAAGCTAAGAGAATTAACAAACAATAGAAACAATCAAACATCAACTTAGAAAGATAAAATTCAGAGAACTGCCACATGACTCTAAGCTTATGTTTGTGTGAAATATTTTAAAAACTCGCTTGTTATACTCACTTAAAATACTAATATTTAAACATTAAACCCCTACATAAACCCTATTAAAACCCTAATAAAGTATGCACTAATAGTCTACTTTTATCAATCAAAAACTCAATCAAACTACTGAAAGGGTTTTGGGGTTTTGATTCTCTATCAAATGAGCAAAAGATTGTTTAAATTGGCCAACTTTAACTGCCACGATTTTCAATCTATTTTAATTTAATTATAACTCATTTTCCAAATTAAAATGTATTTCTAAAATATTAATTTCTATTTTAATAACATAGTCCTCAAGTGATAGCTCTGGTAGATCTTTAAGAGAGCTCATCTCGCAGTTATCACACTTTTTATTGTTGCCAAAGGTAAGTCTCATTTAGTTTGATGGAATTGCTGTTATTTTTCTAAAAAAGTTAGCGCTCATATTTAAATTTGAATTTACAATTATAAAAACTGCCTCTATAACTCAGAGCTCATAATAGAGCTTTGCAACTCTATAAGTTTTAAAGGAGGTTTTTAGAATATCAGCGAAGAAAAATGAGCACTAAAAGACGAACCAGCTCTAAATATGCGTGAGAAAGTAACCATTTTTACTTTAAATAATAAGTTGATTATAGTATGTACCGATTTAGGAGATGCACCTAATTAAGTACGTACTGCTTTAGGATGTATTTTGTGATTTTTTGAATATAGCTTTAATTAATGCTCCTAATAAAGTACTAGCATTTTAGGAGCTGCTCCTAATTAAGTACATACCAATTTAAAATTAAAAATATGGAACTATAACAATAGAAATTGATATCAATCTCTCAAGTTTGAAAGCAGTTATCAAAACATTCTCCATATCCTTCTAAGAGATTGACCTACTATAGGATGCCCATATTTAATAGTAAGTTTTACAGAGGTATATAATTAAAATCAATAAACTTAAATTTGAATATCATTTCTTAGATCTGTAAACAAGATGGATGGAGTCAAATGAATGATGCAATGAAAAGAGTGCTAGCACAAGAATTTATTCAAAGATTTAGAAGCAAGGAGTATTTGTATCGCTAACTGGTGCAGCAAATTAATGAATTCATAGTGGCTAATCTGTATTTTATAGTTAGTTTATTCTTGCCAACGATGAAAGGTACTAAAATTTGATTTCTAAGAGCGATACTCTGCGAAGAGAAGAAAGCATTGAAAACTTAAGATGTAAAGTTTGCAGAGATTCCAAACTATCCAGAAATCTCAGTGACTAACTTATATGATGATGCTATGAACGACCCAGAGGTTTCGCTGTACCTGCCTACTAAGAAACAGTTGTCAAATAAACTGCCTGAAAGAAACTATTTCTTTGGCATACTTGCAACTATCAAAGGTGATTACTAGAAAGAAATTATTCAAGAATCTCATAAGAAAAGGTACAGCATCTTTTCAGAAGATAGACAAACATAGGATCAAGATAAGTGAAAGCTGGCTATAAGAGCTGCAGAAGCACTCTTATATTTCAAGTAAGATTTCCAGCTTAACTCTTTAGAAAAATCTTCTGCTGGCATCTTCTTGATGAAGGAATAGAGCAAGCTTTACAGAGAGCGAAAGTCGCAGACAAAGTATGAAGTTAGCAAGAGACTTTATTCGCTGGCAGCAATAGAAGAAATTTAGGAGGAGGGAAGCAAGAAGTAGAAGAAAAGAAAGAGAAGCCAGCTCCCTCTAAAGAATTTTAAATGTGACTTATATATTCATTAACTTAACTACAAAACTTATTTATATACATTCACTCTCCCTTCTTTAGCACACTTTTAAGCCAATTAATTATCTACTCTCTTCGCTGAGTTTTTAATAAAGTCTACTGTATCGATAGGTAGGTCATGCATCAAGTGGTAGAGCAGCAGTTTCTTTCTTGTAATAGCCTTTTAATATAACTCAGTAGAACTCAATTCCATTAAACTATAGACTGTAAGGAACGTTGAACACTGGCGTTATTCTAAGTTGTTCATAACTCTTCCTTTTTTCTTTAGTCTTATGAACAGAAAGATTATCAACAAACAGTATTATCTCTTATTCAGGGTACTTCTCTCTCAGCTGTTCTAAGAACTTTATATACTGCTCTGTCTTAATAGAGCGAGGATGAATAACATAAGTTTCTAAACCAGCATCCTCGCTAATTCCTCCAAGAATTGCCATTGTTTATACCTTGACTTTCTAGTCATATACTTCTATATTACTATGCCTCTTATACCAAGACTTCTAGATGAAAGTGTTGAAGGTAAACACAGCCTCGTCAGCATGTATAAACTTAATATTATTCTATTAGGCTCTCTGCATTTAATTATAAATAAATTTAAGTTGTTGTTGTAAAATGGCAGAGTGAAATCAATCACTCTCGTGATACGATTTACACCTTTGTGAGATACCATTTCGTTTATAGATGTTTGCTATTGACAAAGCAGAGATCTTCAACTCAGGGAACTGACGATGAAACATAGTAGCACGTTGTTCAAGAGAGAAGTGAGCCCAATACTTCAAAGTTTTTTCATTAATAAGATAGTCAATATGCTTCTATTGAAACTTTGACTTCCTCTAAGGCATAGAATTCAGCTATTATTGCTTTAGTTAAAGTGCTATAAGGTAGTGGGAGCGAAAAGTTGATGGAATTCGCTTTAAGAGCAGTTCAATTGACTTATAATTAAGTACTGGTTTGACTTATTCACTGTATATATCACATCGATATCGCGGTTTAAACACTAAATATATATACTCCTCATCATAAATAAACCCCAAAAGCTTACTATTTTTGTCTCGCATTTAATTAATAACCCTAACCCCTAATCAATTCCCTAAAAATCAAAGCAATTATAAACCTCATTAAGGGTTTTTGGGGTTTTGAATGCAAAGACTTATAATTTACATTTAGATCTGGTTATGACTTATTCACGTTATAATCATAAATAGACCCCTAAAGCTAGTACTTTTTATCTCACACTTAATTAATAACCCCTATCCATAACAAATTCACTACAAATCAAAGAAAGTACTTTTAATTCCTATTAAGAGGTTTGAAGTTTTCATTGATGTATATAAAATAAGTGGAGATTAAAAATGGGCTATATAAAGCTTTGAATTAGGTAGTTCGACCAATTATACACACCTATGAGAAAGATTTATCTACTGCATCAAAAATAAACTATATAAAATGATTAAAATATTTTTAAACTTTTTTAATTTTATTTAATTCTATATTTTATGATGAGTTTTGATGATTTTTTTAAATAATCATAATATCAATTGATTAATGAATTTGACATAAATATTTGGAAAAGCAGTTTAAAAAAGGACTAAAAAACACATACAAAAATTAAATGGATTATTTATTACAGAAATGTCTTATAATAACAGATAAAATATAAAAAGTACTAGATACGATTAAAAAGCACCAATTGTTAATAAAATTATTGTATTTATTATAATAAAATGGGCAGTCTACATTGAAATTATCTTAACATATGTTTTTAATCTAATATATTGAAAATCTTTTGTTGTTTTATACACAATCAATGATATATTATTGAATGGGCATTGACCATATATCTCACTTCTTTGTCTTTTCTTTTTTAATTATCCTTTTACAATCATTTTTATACAGTATAACTTATTGAACTCTATAAATTGAGCAAACTCCTTTAATTTTATAATTTACCTATATTTTTTCCATTTTTGTATAAAATTGTGGATTTGCCTTATTTTTATATTTATTTTTTATAAAAAGTTTTTAATCCCAATTTTATTATGACCTCGGATTAATCTTAACATAAATTATTTAAATTCTTACACCCTTCTTCTCAAATGTATATTTTATAAATAAGACTGTTGACTATTTTTTAATCTTATTCTAACTCAATATTATATTTAATAAATTACTGTTTTTTATATTTTTAAAGATAAGTTTTTTCATTTTTTTACATCAGATTGCAGATTTTTAATATTAAAAATTTCTTATTGTAATTATTATTAGCAAATTCCTTAGTAAAATAGAGTCTTATCAAATTAGAATAACAGAACTGAGAACATATTCACAATAAAATAACATGTATGAACTGAATGAGATGAAATATTACATTAGAATGATTAAAATATTAATAAATCAACACCAAACTTGTGAAAAATCATATAATAAACCTAGATTATTGCTTAGTTTTGTTATTTATCATAGCAAATATTCCTACTTTTGTAATAGTAGGAGAACTTTTATTTTACTTTTTAGCAAAGTATTCGATTACCATACAAATATATTACATAAAATTTGACAATGATATTCGAAACGGTATGTTAGAAATAATAAAGCCAAGAATAGCAATAAAAGAAGAAGATTAATTTTCCATTATCGAAAAAGTAGAATGAAATACTATGACAAAGACCTGAACTCAAAATGTCACGGCATGAATCTAATAGAGTTAAGGGGAATGACATTTTTCTGATAGATGACTTGAATTAAAGCAATAATACAATGAGTTTGCTTCCTGATTTAGTGATCTGAATCAAAATCTTTCAGATCTAAAAGGAAACTTGTTCATTGACAATTAGACAATTACTTGAGTATGAATGGAGAATAATAAGATAACCAAAACATCCATTAGCTAAAGACAAGATAGAAACCAATAATAGAAGCATAGGAACGAGGAAGAGAGTGAACCTTACGCAATATCTAATTTAGGAAATGGGGAGAATCACAAATGAAAGTTACGTTAGATAATTTATACTTGCATTATATTAAAAGGAATTGCAACCCAACGCAGTTATTAATTTACCTTAGCATTTATCTATCTTTAAGGAATTACATACTTTAAATCCATTTACATTCTTATAATGTATGAATATTTGCTTATTATTTTAGCTGTAAATATCTCTAATCAATGCTTTCTTAGTTTTTCATTTAAAGCCACTTATTCTGATATTATTTGTTTACTAAATTATAATATCTACGAACATTAATAAGGTTAATCCATTATTATCAACTACAAATAAACAATTATTATTTCTTAAAATATCTAGTCTGAGTTATATTTCTCAAATTCTTAATAATCTTATTTGTGTTTAATTACCAGCATTGTTTACAATTGATATTAATTTCAAGAAACTCTGGTACTATAACAGTATCAACATGAATTTATCTTGATAATTAATTATAACTAGATTGTTTAGTATTCTTCATTACTTTAATTCTCACATTGTTTAGTTAGAAGTGTTCTTAATTATAAAATATTTTTAAAAAATGAAATGCGAATATAAATCGTTACCTTCTTAAATAACTTGACAAAGGAGCTATTTTAAGTGATTTCTTCTTCAATAAGGCTTCAATTTGATGTTTCCACACTAAATCAAAGTGGCTTGGAATCAAATCATTTGTACTTCTTAGTGTTTCTCCGTGTTTAATCCCTCTTCTTTACATTCAATAAATTTAGAGATGCATAAAATTCAATCAAAAAAAATTTTAAATTAGTAAATAACAAATAGAAATCTATTTTTTTAATTCATTAATCTACTTCTGTTTATTAAATATTATATTAGTAAGTTTTAATTTCCATTAAAAAGCATAAAATCATATCATCATTCAATATTAATTACAAAATACTTAATATTAAACGGATAATTATTGCCTGCTCCTTCCCCTCCAACATGTATTAATACTACAATTAAATAATTGAGCAAGCCTCATAATATCTTATTTTAAACAGATAAACCCTTATTTTCTTTGTATTTTTTCTATTCCTCAGCTTAATGCTTAATAAATTAATTTGAACTTCTTTTCTTTACTCTATTTTGAATAATCTTACAGTTATTTAATAGACTTAACACACAAAACTCAACTCTAGAGTAATCAGCTATATATTTAACTTTGCCATTAAATTTAGGAGTTACTTGTTATCTTAAGCCATAAGCATGCTGATTCCAATCTGTCTTGGAAAGATTTATTAGACTGAATATCTGTCATTAAAGTATCATCCATATAAGCATCAGCTATTGCAAGGCCACTGATTCATTAAATACAACTGTGAAGGCAGTGAGTTAAAATTCTAATTAACTTAATAAATCGATAATTTCCTATTATAATTGAAACTATGTTTTAATTGGTACATTTACTATTGAAGTAATTTTACGCTGACTTTGCTTTATTTGCTTTCACACCCATTAGAATTATTAAGAAAACAATTAAATACACATAATCATGATACTTAAACTATTTGATAAGTGTTTGAATTTGTTCATCAATACTTAAAAATAAAATTTCTATATTGAAATTGTATTCCTATGCTGCATTTACCTTTTTTATTGCAAATTATTAAATTGACTGTTTCCTACTAACATTACAAGCTTCAAACAACTATATAATTAAGAATTATTCGTTTATAAGGTGATGTCTTTAAAAAATAAAGTAGGAAGATCTCAATCACCCGGATTGGAAGTGATAAGTCATGATATTTATCTTGATTCTAGTGTTCATATCGATATATTGATAAATTATAAGCGATAATCATAAATTATAAATTTACTTTTTAAACTTTAAAGTATAAATAACTCTAAATACTGATCTAAATAGCTATATTAATAACAAAAATTAGAATTTAATATTAAATTCTTCCCATTTCACCTAATTAGCTGAAGTTTCTTGGTATTAAGTCTCTTACTATAGAGCATTCATAAATATATTTTATAATCTTATAATTTATAAATTATTAGATTAAAATAAGATCAAATTTTTATTCAGTAAAAGCTAGACTAAGATTAAATCATACTTTTCAGCAATGGCAGATTTTTAAATAAAAGCATTTCTATAATGACTTTGCATTGAGTTTTTGCGGTAAAATTATAATTATAAAGTTTCATGAGTAATACGATGGAGGAAATCAAGACTACCTTCATAAATTACTGAAGATACTATACGGAATTCAGTTTATTAATTAAATGAGAAAATATATGTAAAATTAAACCATGTAGATGATTGGTATCGAAATATTTCAGGCTTATCGTTGTGAAAGCTGTCTTTAGCAGATTCACTTGCCTGACTATCATCGCCATTTCTAAAACTAAAAGGTATTTCTTTCCAAATTAAATAACATGTATTTAATTAATGATGTAAAAGACACAAACAAATTTAATTAGTATGTTAAACTCTTCGAAATATATTAAGTCTATGAACTTCACAATAATAATCATATATTATTCATGAAGAAGAAAGCAAATTAAGTAAATCCATGAAATCCTAGTTTTTATATATCATATTTTTATGCTAAGCTTTAGTTAACACATTTTGTTGTTATTTTAGGTAGCTTATATAATTAACAATATATTTAAGAAATAATATAATATGAAAGATATCAAATAAAAAAGTGATAATTGACTAAAACCATTTTGTATTAAATGCATTTTGCAAATAATTTAAGCTCTGACTAGGAAAGGAAATTAGTATATTTTGATTTAGCAGTATAGCACTGAGATGTAAATCGATATTTCCTGTATTTTACTTGAACAAGTTTATATTAATATATGGCTCTATAGTAATCTTTAAGAAAATCTATAAGTTTGTGAGATTCAAGGTCATATCACAGACATACCATATTGAAAGGAAGTTCCCATTAAAGATACACACTTTAAAATATTATATCTCAAGCAATATTAATGTATTTGAAATGCATGGCTTTCATAGTACTCTAATTACTTAGTTTTTAAATTCATGTCTTAATAATTAAGATGACTTTCAACTAAGCAATAAGTCATATTAGTCATTTACCAAATATTTTTCGATTCAATTCATTAACTAACTAAGCGTCTTTAATCAGTTTGTCATAAAATGTAAACAGGAATCATCTTGGCACGCAAATTAAATTAAGATAATGATGAATTCTCATAATAAAACGCATCATCACTATATAAATATATAAATAAAAGTTTGAGAAAATAAATTGAAACTCAAATTTAAATTTTTATGCCAAAGTAAATCTATCAGATAGATCAACACCTACTAAGTTAGTCTAAATGAAAGTTATTTATAAAATATTTCTTAATATGTTAAGGTTTAATATTGATGAAAATCAAATGAATGAAGTTACTTTGGATGATGAAAAATAGCAAAAGATTGAATCAAAATTATTATGAATAAAGCGACCCAAAATAAATTCTCATAGAAAATAAATAGTTTGCTAAGAGTACAATATTAAATAAATTTAAGTAAAATTACCCTGAAAATGAGCTCTTACAGTTGTTATCTGATTTGAATATTGCCTACCAAATAAAAGAGGAAGAAATGAGACAGATAAAAAACACTAAAAATTGCGATTTAAGTCTGGTCACTAATATATAGATAAGTTAACATTGTTTAATATTGAAACTTTTAAGCTGAATTCCTTTAGTTTATACAATGCTTTGTAGAACTAGAATATTATCCTTATTATAGTAAAAGTATAATTTGTAATTGTTATACTGATTGTTAAAAGTTAATTAAAACATCATCATTTTTAAGTATTATACATTCTAAAATTATCAAAAATATTAACTAGCAATCAATTGTAAGTCTAACTCATTATTAAAATCTTATTAATAACAATTGTTCGTCAAGCAACAATATTTATATGCTATAATAATTAGCTTAATATACTTAAACCCTAATAAATTATAGCCAATTCAAATGTTAATGGAGCGAGTGGTGCCGAAATTTCCTCTGTAGTTAAATTCCAAATAAAGCTGGTCATGAGTCTTTTCCATACAATAAATTTCATCATAATTGCTGGATCCCAAGTACAAAAGAACAATCTGTATATATAAAGATGTAGTTTGAGACAAGAACATACAATGTATTTAAGGCAAACCCATTATGACAATTAACATCGCAAATAACTCTTTGATGTACTATTGATCTTGAAAACCCGTATTTATTTCCCCTCTTTCTATCAAGAGCAATTGTGCATGAAAACCCTTGATTTATTAAATAGGCTGTTTTTGGGGTTCTTCATTGGTCCTCATTGACTTTAAAAAAAGGAACATTTCTACTTGTTACTATTTATGATATATTTCAGTCGTTTAGAAATTAAAGACCAGAAAACGAAGTAATAATACAACTTCCTGTACTTGCTGAGGTCTAAGCATTGTTTAACTTTAAAAGAATTAGAATTGCAGTTGTTCAATTTAATACCAACAAGTTATGCTGAAGATCATAGGTGGTAGAATAGTAGCGAAAAGCATTATCAGAGTTACGAACGTGTCTTGAGTCAGTCATTGTATCCCTTGTTGTTATTCTGAAGATACTAATAGGAAATACCAAGATAATTCATTAAATCGAGAAGAAATTAGAACTACCAGTAAACTTAATGGGCATAGACAGTAGTGGAAAGCATAAATTTGAAAGATTAACGTTGAACATAGCTAGAGATATAGGGATATGACATATGAAAAGAGCCTAAGTTTATGGCATAAAAAGTTACTTGTGAAACAAATGTAGTAACTTATCTCCACTCATAAGACACTTGACTAAGCCAAGCATTAAATCTCCACTAATGTTCAGTCGTAGATTCGATTGGTGTCACTTCTCACCCTAGTTTAAATTTTCACTTAAGACTTCGATAAAACACTGAAACTTATCAATGAAAAGATAAATAATTTAGTCGTTATTTCATGTAGTTGGGGATTAAGACTTCTATTACCAGAGCAAAATTATATTCAGAATTTCAGAATGTTTTTGAGAGTGCTGTAATATCCACATATATACTGTCACCCATAATCCCGAATCCTATTGAGGCAATGTTCGCTGCTCATTCAACTGAAATTCACGTTCCCAAAAATAAATTAGGATAGTGTTGATTTAAAAATAAAATAATTTAAACAAGAAAATGCACAAGTCTTTGATTTTGGGAGCTAATTGTTGTTAAGAGGCAATTAAGAAAATTGATGTTGAGTGGGTAGTTTCTAGAAAGTGTTACAGTCGATTTTATCAAAGACAGAATAGGCGATTGAGCAGGAGGGTAACAGCAGCAGGTTGATCATATATTTGTACAATTTTTGCGTTTGTAAATAGTATTGCATAAAATACTGTATATTAAAATGAAACATGTATTTAAAATAGTCGAAGTATAAATAATGTATTAGTGATATTAAATGTTATGTTATGTAAAACTTATTAAATTGTATTTTTTTTTCAAATTTTTACATGAGGTTTTTAATTTGGAATCAATCTCCAACTTATATATAAATTGATAGCATAAAATAATACAAAACATCTAACAAATTTCTTATAATGGACCATTAAATTCAGTCCCATTAATCTATTAAACAAAATATCTAATACTGTTTTATCAAAGTAATATCGTTGAAATAATATTTAGAAATAAATGCATATATGTTAACATATCCAAATATATTAATTTTATCTCTTTATTAATATTTCTATGATAAGATAGAATTATAATCATTTTTAGAAGTTCTGTGTTATTAGTCCTGTATAAGCGTTATATTTCTATCTAATTAAACTAAATATAATCATATTTTTTATAAACATAAATAATAATCGTTTGAAGGAGATAGATCCTATTGAAATATATTCAATATCATAATATCACAAATTTTATCAACTCATTTAAACTCATCTTATCAAATTTAGATTATTTGATAATAAATTTTATAATCACCATTATTTTAACTAAATTTACTCTTAAACCGCTACATCATAGCTCTAATCTACTGCATCAGATAACACCCTGAAAACTCATTAGTTTCATATTGTGAAAAGCTGTTTAATTTAATTAATTGCTTTTAGCTAAGCCATTTGTACCAGTTGACCTTTCTTTAGATATCTTTGATTACCCCAATAATCTCCACAGCAAATATCGAATGTATCTGTCCTTTACTCCCAATGCAACTTTAATAAAGTGGCTTTTTAAATAAATTCTTTGAGTTCCTGGTCATGAAGTGAACTCAAAGTAAACTATGCATGTAACAAGTACCGTTTTTGTAATTTAAACCCAAGAATTTGAGCTTTTTTCCGCTTTAAAGTGTTATTTTAAGACTTTTAAGTCAGAGCTGTGTACATCTAAGCATTTTAATCTAAATATGATTTCATTTATACAAAGCATATCTAAAATAAGATTATTTATTAAGTTTAAACAAGGATTAAATATAAGTTAATTTTTTATATTAGTCTGTAAAGCTATTAGGAAATGAAAATAATATAAAAGAGAAATAATGTTGAAGGCTGTCTTCCTCACTTCATCCCCTCCGATAGCATCAGGTACGATCATCGCCAAACTCGTGTCCATTCTTCCATGTAGTCACTACAGATTTCCAAGACTGGTCATTTACTTTCGCATAATGTCATATCTATTGAGTACGATATCCTTTGCTTTTTACCTGATACAAGTATCAGTGATCTCTAGGTTTCTGCTCTCCCGTTTTTTAAGAGTTAATCAATTGACCAACCATCTAAAGAGTGGGTCTAATGTATATTTCAAGGATTATAAAATTATAATATTTATTGCATAATATGTTTCTAAACCTTTATCTATATATTGTTAACATAATTCTACTTAAATATAATGTTAAACTTAAAGATATAGTATTAAATAATTAATTTACTATGAATTTATTTCTAAGATTTAAATATCTATTTTCAATTAAAGAATATACAAAACTCCTTCAGTTACCTCTGTATTATCATTTTATAACTTATCTGTTTTCATCTTTTTCACCTATATGATTATCTAAATCTTACTTTTATATGGCAGACCTTCTACTGTGATTTAAATTCTAATCTTTGCTTTTCTCACTATCTAACAGTTATAAGGCTTAACTCATGGAGATATTATAAAAAGGATTATATAAGTAAAATAAAATACTCTTTTTATATGTTGATAGAGTTTTCTATATATGAATTGCTTGCATATTGCTTTTTGTCAGTTAATTACTATTTATTGACTTTTACAGCAACAAAAACACAGTTTCTGTTGATTTCAAGAGTGTTTGATCCCAACCACACTTATTATTTCTTCAATAAGAACCATCTTTTAATTGATAGACAAAGACTAAACAGAGCAGGAAGAAATAATTTTAGAGCATAGTATCACTTAATTTGGAATTTTAGGAGAAAAACTATTAGCTCTAATTAAAAGAAATGGCTAATTTATCAATAATTCGTGTATGGTAGTAGCTTTTAATGAAGAGATAAGAACAATATAACAATTTTAATCATATAAATATAACAAAGTTATCATAAATTAGGGTCTCACTCTCTTGAAAAATCACTCACTCATTTAAGCAATCAAAATTACTAGAATGTCTTCCTACTTGAAGAAATGTTCGTCATCAATAAAATAGAGACTTTACATTTACTAGACGTCTTATATTACATTATCTTTTACATCTATTTAAAAATATTATCCTTCTTATCTACTCCAAAGTAAATTAACGATTAAATTGTACTCTATCAAGTATTAGATTACATAATTTGAATTTAAATTATATAGATGATAGTTTTATTATGTTATTTAAAAAATAGATCTAAGGGGGTGGCAGATAGTTCAATAGTAATTAGAGTTGGTTCTTTGTGAAAATAACATCTTCCTCGCTAGAATTAACTCTCTAGACCAATATAATAAACTGCATCTTAACTTAGAGTGCTTATTTCATCTTTAATTGATTCCGTAGTTATCAATCTTAGTTTAATTAGAAACTACTAAATATAAAATACAAATTAATTTAATACTCTAAATAATTTGATTTGGGTAAACTAAAATTACAATTGAGTCACATCAGCATTATAAATAGCACATTATTAAATTAATTATTATTATTATCAAAATTTAGTGCATTTAGATCATTAACTAGATCACAGAAATAAAGAGTTTGCTTCTCCTCCTTGCCAAATAAACTCTGAATACAAATTAAATCCTCAAATTTTTGATTTTTTCAAATATCCTTGCTTGAAAATAAAAAAATGATATGTATCTTTTAATATTTACATTTCTCTTGAGTCTACTATATTACTAAATACTTATTTTAGATATGCCAATAGTTTAATTAATTTAATTTTATTTATTGAAAAACATTGGATAAAACAAAATGCTTAACTACATAATAAATCAATGAACATAACATTTTCTTTATTTGCTATTATTATCATTATAATTGAAAAACTATCAATAAATAAAATGAACTTCAATTCTTCTACATATTAAATTTATCTGAGATAAAAAGGATTGTAATAATGTCTTTCCAAAATTCTACAATAAATAGTGATATTTTTAGAAAATTAATAATTATAACAACTTAATCATTTTAAGTATCAATATTCAAGATTATAAAATTAGAAAGCTCAACTTAGATAATGTTCTATGTAAGCTAGTTTAACTGTTAATTGAGGATCATAAACACTCAAAAATAATTGTTCATTTCTAATACTTAGTTATTAAATTCCTCCGTGATTTTTTCGCATAAATATCTGATTAAGATATTCTTTCTAAAAAACATTAGCTTTTAATTCATAATTTTAATGCACTTAATGCTTAAAACAAGCAATTTTCTTTTGCTACTACACTAAAAACTAGTTTGTTTTAACTTCTTGTTTTTAAGTAAGATGGAATTTACAATGAGTTAAATGATAAAAGTTTGTTATATTAGATGAGAACATTATTAGATACATTATGGAGTATAAGCAGCTTCTTCATTGCAAAAGCTCCTAGTTTATCTACATTAGATTTGATTACTTTATTTTAAGATATTTATATAAGCTATTTTCATAGATATTATTTATTTTTTAATTAAATACAACTATATTTATATATAAATATAAAATGCAGTAAAAGTTAGTAAATGCAATAATGTAATGCATGAAATAATAAAATATTAAGTTTTACTTCACGTATTTTCATTAATTCTTTAATAACTGTGAGAATTCTTCAAAAGAAATCTAGCTTCTCCATTAGCATTGACTTGCTTAATAAAATAATTAAAGATTCCTTTGATATGGTGAGAAGAATCCTGCCGTCCGTCCTTGACAAACATTCTGAATGCACCATGAAGTTTCTCATTAGTCAAGTGGGTCTTTATATTTATTACTGAACCAAAGAATGTAGTGTAATCGATAAATCAGCTTTTATAGATATCTATTGACTTGAACATTATTTTAATGTCAAGATTGTCAATATTTTGTGCGAAGGATAAATCTTAACCTTTAAAGATTTACTTTAAATGAAAGTTAACAGCCTCTATTATTGTTGTTGTTGACTACATTATTATTCATTTGCAAACAAATAATAATTTTAATTTGAATTAGTGTCGTCTTGTCATGGGCAATCTTGGGAGCTGGTCGAAACATTCATTCTCGATTAAATTAAGTCAAACTTGTGAATTCTATAAACTGTTGCTCTTACTCTTAATTCCTATGACACAATCTTTTAAGTCAGAGAGAAGCTGTATAAACCGAGGCTTAGCTCATTTTGAGGATTCTTCGAAGAAAATATTTAGAAATGAACTTCAAGGTGATAAGGTCGTCTTCTGATGACTTCTACTTTCACTATAATAAGGAAATCTTATATTATTTAACACACTATAGACACAATTATCGATAAGATCAGGAACTCTGTTTTCATTTTGTTATTATTACATAGACTATTATAATCCTGTTATTATCCTTTCTCGGGACTATTACTGATTGAAGTCCAAAGATTGAAGAAATTATGATTAATTTTAAATTGTAATTTTTGAGCGTTTTTGGCATTTTGGGTAAATTTCTGAATTTGCATATTTTTAATGTTTTTTTTTCTAAAAATTCCCATAAACAAAAAAACCTATTTTCATTTTATACCGCTGCAAAGCCAAAATTCGACTTTTCGATGTCAAAATAGACCATCTTACCACTAAAAAAATGATCTTTTCTTTATGAATTATATTAATGTTTTTATTCTTACCTTTAGCTAGATCAAGAATTACTTATTTTACTAGCACCTTACTCAATAATTTCACAAATGTCAAAATAATTTACTGAGGTTGAGTGATTTGTTTAGTATAACTCCAATTGAGAAAAACTGAAGATATCTTTGTCAATTGTTAATAATGCCAGTTATAAGCTGACTATGTGTTTTCTAATCCCTAACTTTGAACCTTGGGCTCCTCCAATGTAATCAGTGCTTTATATTGATAAAATACGATTGAAATGGGGAAATTCAAAAATAAAAATATAACTGTAAATATATATAATTACAACTGCCACTAATTATATTTCTTGATAAATTTAATTTGATTTTATATATGACCAAATTTAATTATTCAATTTTTATATATTATATATATTTATAGTGTGCAAGTGTGCAAGTGTGCAAAAATATATTAATATAAACATAGGGCAGTGGCTGTGTGCAAAAACATTATTATTAATTAGTATATTAATTAAGTTATAAATGTCTGCTCAATCCTCAGAATGATAGATGCAATATTTATTTGCGATGAGCTAACTCCCGGACCCACTAGATTTCACGTTGATTCCAGAAGCCTTGAGCAGGAGCCCTAGATTGTACTGATAGACGAAATGAACATAGAGAAGTTCTTTAGCAGGTACCACATTCCCATTATGAAAAAGCTGCTAAAGGGGAGAGGGTACGCAGTCGATGTCAAATTTGGTGAAACCTAGATCCTCTATCAAGACTGCTACACCATAATCACAACAAACGAGCTTCCCTGGAATAGAATAACAGCTCAAGAAAAGGACTGCTTCGAGAGAAGGTGCATCACAGTGTCGCCAAATATAGAAGGGAAATCAGGCAAACTAGAGTTCCCATTCAACGCAGTGCAATTGGCGAAGTATCTATTAGATAGAGCAGAGGAAGATCGAGTATGGAGCTAGGAAATAGAAAAGGAAGCAATCAACAACAACAAGATTGAGTAGCAGAATAGGACAAGCACTATGGATACAGACGCAGAGGAACAGGAAAAAAAATGAAAGTATCAAACTAGCTATAATATACTAATTAATAATAATGTTTTTGCACACAGCCACTGCCCTATGTTTTTATGATATATATTTTTGCACACAACCACTACCTATGCTACATTGCACACTTGCACACTTGCACACTAAGATATATATAATTAAAATTAATTATCATAAATTTTGGTAATATATAATTCAAATTAAATTTATCAAGAAATATAATTAGTGGCAGTTGTAATTATATATATTTACAGTTATATTTTTATTTTTGAATTTCCCCATTTCAATCGTATTTTATCAATATTAGCCATCAGACTGAATTTCATCGCCACCAATAGTTTTGTTGCTCATTTTTTGGATATCTCATGGCGAAATAAGGCGCTCTTCGGCATATATTTATATATATATAGCATTAAAAATCCCCTTACTCCTAAATGAGATTAATAAGTGCTTTAATTAGTAGGGTATAGATGGGATCTTATAGGGGTTAGTAGAGAAATAAGTCTAATTTGGAAAATTAATATAGAAAAAAGCTAAATTTTGACTATGTTATAGATACAATATTTATATTTATTGCTTCAGCTTAGGTATGGTTCGTGCATTAATATAAACAAAGACAATCTAGCTATTCATACTGGCATCAAGATTATAAAATTATTTTTTTCACATAAAGCGTTATTATTTTCTTAGAAATATACAAAAAAGCCATATATTTTATGGGGGGATAAATAAAATAACGTTAAAGAAAATTTGAAGACCTATGGTGAAGTATTGAGGTATGGCTCTTCTCCATAAATAGACAATACTATATCCATGATTCTTGTGTATAATGAGTAATCTCAAACTAAATTTAACATATCACTGTTTAATACTAAAATTAAACCATCAATTTATGTCGTGACGTAGACGTATCTGAAGTGAGTTGACGTAGCGATCAATGACGTGGCAAGTCGTGAACTAAAAAACTCTAAAAAACCACCTCGCCCTCCATTCCACTTCTCCCTGGACCGAGATGCATACACCTACCCTGGTGTTTCCTGCAGAGCTCGCAGAGATCTGCTTCCTTTAAACAATTAAAGGGGAGTCTGAGAAAACTCTTACTAGGTTCCACTGCTTCTGTGATAGTAGTCTCTGTCCTTTCGCTGTGGTAGCCTTATTAACCCGACCTGGTGTGGGAGGAAAATTTTTATCGTTGGCTTGTATGGTTCTCATTGTCTTACTTTTAAGGTTGATCACCACCTTCATCCTGCTCCCTGTTACCTAGGAAGCTGAACTCATGCCAGGTAGTTCATCTAATGCAGGGAAATCCTTAGCGTGCAGACGACTCGAGGAGTTTAGGATCTGACAGATTGAACCCAGCAACCACCTGCCTACCTTCAGCAGGCCTTAGTGTAGTAGAAAGCTCTATTAGAAGTCTCTAGCCTCGGCTTCTGTGGGTCACCCTATCCTTATAACTTTCTAATTTAATAATATCCATGATTCTTGAAGTATCTCAATATCAGGTTTAAAAATATTTTTCCCATCAACAACTGCAACTTAGGAATGGCAAATGACTCAAACCCTAGGAACTGATTCACTCCCTGAATATTTCCAGCGTAGCATCACTTAACCTTAAATGTTATTATAGCAAAAAGATCATTCCATTGAAATTGGGGCTCTCAACTAAAAAATATGTACCCATAGTTCCAGGATCTAAAGAAAGTTGAATTATATGAAATAAAATCGTAAATAATAACTTTGCTTACTCCAATGGTAAAGGTAGCCTCAAGATTATAGTAAGTTCAAAGATAATTAGATTACTATTCTCATACTTAATCATTAAGAAAACTCAACACTATATTATAACATTATCATAAGGAATATATGCATGTGATTTGTAAGTAAAGTAAAAAATTACTCAAATTTTTATAGAAAAGTGAGATTTTACTCAATTCTTAGCTTTTATAACTACAAATAAAATTTCATTTAAATTTTTTTATAAAATTTGATTTATCAATAAACTTAACTATTTCTGATTAATATAGTTTGTCCAATAAATTAACGTATTTCATTAAGAGATTCATTTATATCCTCAAGACTCAAAACAACTAATCAGAAATATTGTTCATATTTGTAAGTTGATTTCTAATTATTAAATATTTAACAAAGGATATAGGGAGACTATGTCATATGTCATGTCTTTAGGGAGCACTAATATAAATTAAGTTCAAAGAATGTGTTTTGATGATCTTCATCAGATTTAATAGTAAGCTAGAGCAGTTATAACAATAATAGAGGATTACTATCACTCACCAGATCAGCTAACGAAAATGTGATTCTTGAAGGATTTTCTTGCTGGCTTATAGATCCTTTTATAAGGGCAGGTGTGAGGAATTTCAATGAGTCTTCCTATGAAGAGCTCTCAGACTAATGATACAGCAATTCTTAGGGAAACATTGAAGCAAGGAGGTTGATGAAAGCATTTGATTGAAGAGCATCAAGACTGCTTAAATACATTGAAAATGGGGCTTCTATACTACACATTGTTTTGAAAAATTTATTATCGCTAAAAAAGGCTATGTCAAAGATTTAGTGCCCTATCATAGGACTGAGAATGTGGTGATATCACCTAGTAAAGAGCATTCGAGAAAGCCAAACTAAATTTATAGCTTTGTGAAAAACATGTGCCCAGATAAAATGAACTTTCAAGTCTAAGGCATGGACTACAAATTTCGATCAAGATGGACATCTATTTTAAATTAGCTAAAGCAATTTAATAATTGATCATATATGAAAATAAATAAATGCATCTTTTTGTATATAATTACTGAATTATATTATTAATATGAAAATTATTAATGATTCAACACCTTTATTAAATAAAGCATAAAGAACAAGAATTATGACAAAATAAAAGTTTATGAGTAAAAAGTAAAGTTGTTATTACCCATGCATTTTTTGCTGTTATAAAAATCTTCAAAGATGAGCGAGATAGGTTTTTGGATTTTGCCTATAGAATTTATAAATTTGATAATTTGACCATATTTTAGTTCTATCTTCCCAGTGCTCTGAAGACACAGGAAATGTAGCTTATTGAAAGGAGAGAAGATCTTGCCTAATTGAAAATTTTTAGCAGCACGGAATCACGGTGAAAACTTGATTAGAATATTTTAATTTTGCAAAGCCTAAGCGGGCGAAAAATCTCTACAACCACAAGGGTCTAAGATGCACCAATTACTCTTCCTTAAATAGATTGTTTTTGAGACTTTTTTCGTTGAATCAGAATAGAAAAATCTTCAAAGATGATCTTTGTTTATAATGTTATTTATCCTCTCTCAATTAAGCGATAGTTGTATATAGATTTCTTTAATAATCTTAAAGATTTATACAAACATTAAGAGATCACTCTGTTAGTTTATTTCCACTAATCCTATTATATTTAAGAGTCTGACAAAGCTTTTGAATTAGTAAACATAATTCCTCAATACGATGTTCCTTATATAATATAATTAAATTGAACTGAATTTTATTGTAGTTAAATTAAGATTAATACAAGAAACTGTTTCTATATAGTTCCATTCATGACTTGCTTATTTGTATTGTTGTCTTGATTCAAGAAAGTTGTAATAAGTGAGTTAAGTAAAGATAATATGAGAAAGACGAATAATATGAATGAATATTTTCACATAATAAATGAGCTTTTAAAAGAAATAGTTTTCTCTTTCTTTTTTCTATGTTTGGCAGGCTATCTTCTACATCTATTTTTATTTCATCTCGATTTTATGGATCTTTTTAAAAGCTTCATTTAAAAGTAAAAATCAAATTGAGAACACAGAATGGGTATATTGAGCAAAATACGAATGGACATCGTACAAGGAGATATGAGAATAATGAATTTTCTCAACTTGCATTATTTATAATTCACATAATACAAACCAATTAATAAAATTGGGGATACACATCTAGGAAATTATAACTTTTATAGCTGAAAAATCATAAGAAATAGCTTCTTACTCGTCTACTCATTCCATTTAAATTTTACTAAGATCCAATTCGAAGATAAAAATATTTTAAAAGTATTCTAACTATGGATTTAAGAAATTTTTATATGCTTAGACTTACTTTAAATAACATTAAGTTCATAAAACTCTAACAGACTTCAACAAAACCTCAATAAATTAACTGAAGAGATTAATCTCTAAATATTCCTTAACCCCCTGCTTCGCCACCATGTAAACTATCAAGCAAAGATATATCAGTAGATCCTTTCTACATTTAGGACCTAGGCATCAGTAAGCGTTCCCAATATCAAATAGAAGCCATCCTCATTACAAAAAGAGTAATTTTATTCAGACAATTCATATAAGCCAAGCCAAGTTTGTAAAACTTGGATTCATCCATTATTGCTCTGTTTAGTTTGAATTTTTACTCTTTGAGATAATCTAATTTAAATGTATATTTTTCGCCTGGCAACCTTTAAAATAATAGACAGGCCACATAATATATTAAATCATTATTAGCACTATTATTGATGAAGAGTTAAAAATCAAACTTTAACTTTTTATATTTTGAATTTCATCAAGTATATTCGTGGCTATTCCTTTTCCTATTAAAGTTCTTTGTCCCTTTTGGATATAGTTATAGTCCATTTGAATTTAATAATTATTATTGTTATTGTTATTATTGCTTAAGATGATGTGCTGATCTCTAAGAATATGCATTAAACTAGAAAACTAAGAGATGAAAAAATCTAAAACGCATCTCTGAAAAGAAGAGAAAGAATAAAAAAGAGATCAAACTTTAGTGGCTGGTTCGCTGACCTGTCTAAGCAAGGGAAATGCCCCCCCAGGGATCACCTCGATGAGATTGCCCCCAGGCTAAGTCAGTGGCCGAAGAGGCAAGTAAGGATGTGGGACGATATGACAAGGGTGAGAGGCACATAGGTCCAAATGGCCAAAGCCCTCTACTGAAGAAATACAGGAATAATATATTGCTTGAAAGACATTTAATATGAAAAAATTATCGTAACCTTAAGTACTAAGTACAACTAACAAATATATATGTATATTTATATACGCTTAGTAATAATAATAATAACAATAGCAGTAATAACAATAACAGTAATAATTATATATTTAACACTAGAGATCTTTATTTCTAGTTTTTATTTTAACCTTATCTCAAGTTATTCATCATCATCATCATATGATTTTTATAGGTTGGCAAAATGAATATCTGAAATGATATTGATTGAACCTTTTTATATTTAATATGGACACTTATAATAATGTTCTAAGATTTAATAAATATCACTCAAGTCTATATGGATTATCATAATTATAGATTAATCGAAAGACATTTATTTCAAAGTTTGTCTGCCTATACTATCATTAAAATGTTTGTCCGGCTACCTTACATTATAAATAACATTTACCAACAATATTTTATATAATAGAATTATAAATATTAAATAAAATCATAAAATTATAAGATTTATTCTCAAAC
>ARYC01002951.1:0-63428 GCA_000711775.1 Oxytricha trifallax | reverse complement strand
TCATCAAGCAACGAGTTATTGACCATTTATGGTGATTCCGCTCTCGATCAACAAGATTTTGGTCACAGATTTTGATATCAGTAGATGATTTTATCAAACAGACAGTAAAATTTGCTGCTGGTCATTCAACTAGTGAATTTGACAAAAAATTTGAAGATCCTGCTTTATAATGGGCAATCACACTTAAATTATCAATTAATCTAAAACAATGAGCTATAAGTGTTAAAATACAAACGAAATCTAAAGTTGGTTAAAATTAATAGAATAGATTTAATTTTTGATTAATTTATACAATTTCCTATTTTTATCTATTTTAGCAATAATCATTAGCAAATTTCATTTAGAACTTGTTATCAGCAAGATAGTAATTTAAAGGATAAATTTTTTAAGCGTATTAGAAATCTGCAATAACTCTTTTCTCTATTTATCCTCTAGAGTGAGTTGGCTTTAAAGAAAAGAATCTAAGTCAATAATTTTTAAGACAGGAATCTTCATAGCCTCGATTTTTACCATAAGTTTATTGATCTCTGAGACGGGAAGTTCTTGACAGCTTTCTTCATTTTTACTCAACCCTAAAAGACTCGGGAAATTTCTTGACCTCCTTTTTTTAGGAATCTTTTACCTGTAGGTTCGTGAATAAACACAAAGCTTTGATTGTGCTTTTTCTTTAAGTGCACTTTGAGATCTCTTGTATGAGAATAGGGCTTCTCACAAAACTCGCATATATACTTGCCATTTTTCTTTTAATGCTTGAGATATAACCTTGGCATTTCTTTGTGTATATCTCTCAAGTGTCTCTAATAAGTTGACTTGTAAGGGAAAACTTTATTGCATTCTTTGCATTAATAGTCAACTTTGGCTGGTATTAATTAATGCTCTATGGAGGGTTGTTTAACCTCCTCCTCAATTTACACAGCCTCTATGATGACCTCCTACATTATTTATATTTAAATTTCAAATATAGACTGGTCAAAGTTGTCATAAGTAGGCTCCCACTGAGTACAAGCGTATCTGGTCTCTACTTTTTTTGGTTGCTGGAATGGTAGTTTTTATTGGCTTGTTTCAAGAAATGCCGCTCTTCTCAATAGGTTAGCGCTCATTTTAGTTTGCTGTTATATTTTATTATAATAATGATAAAATTCAACTTGGTATACTATACTAGTAGAGTATAAGACAGTCATGTAAACTCTTTTATTGGAATAAGTAAATTAAATCACCATAAAAGTCTGATAGTTGACATATTTTCTGAGTATATTTAACATTTCAGTAAATTAAAAGCTCCTAAGGAAGTTTTGTTTCTCAAGGAGGTCCACCAAATCAAGTTTGAACTTAATTTTGAGGATCTCCTAAAATAATTAAACATTATTAGGAGCAATTTAATGGAGATAGATTGATAAAAATGGAAATCAATCTGTGAAACTTGGACCAAGTTTTTCAAGGCTTATCCACACATTAAACACCTACATAAACCCTAATAAAACCCTAATAAAGTATGCGTTAATAGTCTACTTTTATCAATCAAAAACTCAATCAAACTACTGAAGGGGTTTTGGGGTTTTGAATTTAAATTACAAAAAACATATTTGAAATAAATTTTTTTATAGGTTCTACCTGGTAAGAGTTGCGGTGGCGCTTGACTAAGACTTCACAAAAGGCTGCAGCGACAAGGCATAGGAAGCATAATACTAATCTGAATACGACGAAGTTCTATGCATTGGTAGAGATGAAACTTATTTTTAAGTTTTTCATTTTCTATTGCTATTATTACAAATCATATTATTGTTAATCAAATTGTTATGATTCTCTATTTTCCAAAAAATATAATAATTGATAGTTAATATTTTAAATTACCAGAGAACATCCACGAGCATGTAGTCATAAGGCTTGATTTTATCAAATAGTTTGTCTACTGTAATTGTGTGACTTTTCTACTATTAGCTGTAAAAGGAAAAAGTTACTCCTTTTCACCAGTGATTATCGAAATAGTATTCTGTCAAGTGTTTAATTCACTATCTATAAATGATATTTTTTTCACAAATCTCTAGCAAAATAAAAAAACTTGTTTAAGAAAATAATTTATAAAAACCACAAATCACACTCAATTTAATTAAGATAAATTTTTAAATACAAAATTTGATAAATCTTATTATATAAGTTTAAATAAAATCACTTTTAAATTTAATGACATCTAAAATTAAAATAAGTAATTGTATGAAAAAAAATTATTTAAATTAATAATGATATAAAATTTATAAAATAGATATAATTCAGAGGTCTGCTACTAAGATAATATCTCTTGTTAAAAACATATCAATTCCCTTTTCCTTTAAATGATGTAAAAAAAGATATATCCCCAGATAATCCTATTAGTATAAGACATACGATGCTTCTCCATCTTTACAGCTTTAAATATTAGTTACTTTTCAACTACTTTACAAATAATTAAGGTATCTTTTGTCCATTTAATTCATTTTAAAACTAATTTAGCAAATCTTATTCAAAGTTTATTATGAAAAAAAGAGTCCCATGAAAAATATTACTTCTTTAGCAAGTGAAGTATTGACACCCGAGATAAATCAATTAAATATATAAAAAAAAGGCTTTCACCTAATCACATTTCTTCCGAGTAATATTGAAATGACATTTATTGAGAATTGTGACAACAGCTTTAAGAAATGAGTTATTGCTTTAAAACTAAGAAGTCTACATCATCATTAAGATAGGTAATTTACTAATTAAAAGTATTAAATTAGATTCTGAGAGATACTGAGCATAAACCATTTTGTGGAAGTGGGTAATAGGTATGTTTATGAATGATACTTAAATTAAGTGCCAAAGAACCTAATAGTTAATTTACGTGTAAAATATTCCAATCTCAAATATGCTGTCTAATCATATTGTTAGGCTAAGGATCTTGTTTCCTCAGGTATAACTCATTTGCTTGCCTTATATTTCAATGCTTTAGGAAAATTCCCTTATTTATTTCATAATTTTATTATCACTCAGTATGTTTTAGACTAAATGTATAAATATCAGAAAATTTAATTGTTTTATAGTAAAAAATTTGTAATAATTAAAGTATTATTTAATGAAAACAGCTGAGATAATATTTTACTATGTAGATAGACATTTGTTGAAAAATTTAAATTCAAATTCTTTAGTTTAATAAGGAAATAAGCATAGAGTTATAAAATATTTTGGCAAATATTACCTTTCATTAAATTCTATATAATATCCCTCAATCAGATGGTAATATATTTTATTAAATAAGAGATGTATTATATTGTTCCTAATAATTCAAACTATCAGATTTTGCTCTCATATCTTGTACTAGACAGATTCAGTAGTTTTTTTTTTATAGAGGGTGATAAAGTAAGTCACATAAGAGAAAGATGGGAAATAAATAGTTAAATAGAATAGAGAGGAATAATAAAACATTATGAGATTTATACATATCACCAAATTTTCACATCTCCTATTTTTATATTTCTCATGAACTATCATTAATATTTTGATTTTTAGTATTGGAATTAAGATTTAAAAGGATCGATATAAAAGTAAATTACCTAGAATCCCAAGTAAAAAATGTTAAGCAAATCGGCATTTGACTATAGAAATGACAGAATCATGAAATAGATATCAACAAGGAATAATTATGTAAAGACCATATTTTAGAAAGATTTATTAAAGAAATTATAGTTCAGATACATTTAAAGATAACTGGGAGATTCTGAGTATAGAGACCAGAAAATTTGACATAAAATTCTCCACCATTGTAGTCTTATATAACAAAGATATATTTTAACTCAAGAAATGAAATAGGTTCAAATACATATATTAAAGTACTGTAAGTTCTGGAAATCGAGACACATTAAAAGCATCCATGTTACCTCATGTTTTAGAAATAATAGTATATTTAGAAAAGCAAGGACTAGGGAATGATGAAAACTCCAAATGCAAAAGAGTGATAGAGGTGCATAATAAAAGAAGAGAAGCTTGGTTTTGTTATAAAAATGCATGTATAAAATAGTGGCATAGTATAGAATATTATAATAAAAGAATGTTCTTCATGGTGATTCTCTCTATCAAACCAAATTTCGTTCGAGTGAATGACCCAGAAGATTATGAAATTTTGGTTGTCATTATATCAAATCATTTTGTATAAAAACTACCAAAAAATTGATATTTATAATTTTCGGGAAAGACCAAATTCGTATTTAGAAATAGTACCTGATAATTAATTTCTTAAGAGTAGATTATACACAGATTGGTATTGAAAGATTCGTTAAATCAGATACTGAAGAAGACAAATATATATTAATAATAATAATATTAATATGATCACATTGAGGTTTCTGGAGACCCCCGATCGAATATATGTTTAATATATATAAGGGTCTAGCAGTGTATTCTTCTCTCTTCTTAAATCTCTCTTAAAGGATAAGTCTCTCTGTATTCTTTTGTATTTGACTTTTTTCCAGATTGAGAAGAGTGAAGAGAAGTTGTCTTCATCTTGTTTATCTAGTTGTATTGTATCTACTGTTTTAGTAGTGTGGTTTAGGATCTAGATAAGTTTATCAATACTCCTTAGCTTATTGTCCCATATTTAGGTTATCACCTACTTGTTGTATAGTAGTCTATGATAGAACTTATATGGTTAATATCTTATGATAGTAGGTATGTTGATCGGAGTTTTATATCTGGTCAGTTTCTGGTCATGGGTACCGATGTGTGACGTGTTTAGTGTTTTACTATCTAATAGTGAGGGAGAAGAGTCCTCACTATCTAATATGGAGAATGGTGGTGAAGGTGTAAGACTTGGTATAAGGTCCCAATAGATTTCTGGATCTGGATGTTCTTGGTCATGAACCAGTGTTTCGAGATTTGTTTATAAGTTAGAGTCATTAATAGACTGTTATTATGTTTTGAGTTGATTTTCTTCAGTTTGTAGAAGGTTTGGATCTCTAGCAATGTTTGTGTCCTCTTGGGGTACCTTTTTTATTAAATATCGATGTCGAAGGCCTGTTGTGTTTTTGAGTTGAAAAATCTTTTTGTATATGGAGTTTTTTAGTGAGGCACTTAGGTTTGTTTCTTATGAAAGAAGTCTTGGTGTCTACTAAGGCAGTGCTTAGTCTTTTCTCTCTCAAATTCTTGTTTTTACCATTGAGTTTTCCTATTAGTTATTGTTGGAGGTGTGGTGGAATTTATTATTTTCTGTTAGAGTAGTATTCTTCGACGAAATCTATGTCTTCTTCGGAGTCTTCTTCTCCAAAGGGGTCATAGTCAATTTCATCTTGCCACTAGTCTGAGTCCGTATCCGACTCTTCCTCGTGCAAAACTATAGTTTTCTTGGAATTTTGAGTAGTTTTGTTAGTGGTGGCAGCTTTTTGTTTCATTTCAAGCTCCACTTGTTCCCAGTATTCGGCCGTACTAGGGCTTAAAGCCCATTCTCGGAGGAGCGCTCTATCTTCTAAAATTTCGCTTTCTCTCTGTTCTTTAAATAGAGATCTTTCCTTTTTGTGCGCAGCTCTGACCTCTGCTGCTCTTAATTGGAAAATTTTGTAGAGATATTTGTTATAAATAATCTCAAACTCTGACCCCATGTTTTCAAAGTATCCCTGGTCTATGAGGAATTTTAAGTATCGCTCGTGAGATAAGTCGATCATCTCACAAGTTAATTCCTAATTTAATAATACAAATATATATTATAGTTTGAAGAAATTAGAAATTGTAGAACAATATAAAAGGAAAGGAACAAATATTATCAGAGCTTGATTTTATTTTTTTTTATAATCAGCTAATTTTACGATGAATTTAGCAAATGTAGTTAAAATGTAGTTAGAATCTAAAATTATCTATAAATTTAATAACAAAAACAAAAATTAAAAAATTCGATAATTTTACATTTTTTAAAAAGAATAGATAAACCAATAATCATTTAAAGTAAAACAATCACTAAACCTGCTCTTATAAAAATATTTACTTAACAACAAAAGAGTAGAAATACAATAAAAGATAATAGAAACAAACATATTCCATGAATGAGGAGGTGCATCTGGGAACAAAAAGTGGAGAAATGAGAATTAATTATATTTATTAATTACAGTTTTACAATTTTTAAATTTAATGTATATTTATTGAGCTTATAATTATTTCGATTTATCTCTATCTATTCTATTTTCTAACTTTGTCTTTAAGACTTATATTAATTATAAATAAGCTATAAAATATACTCTTTGCCTCTCTGCATAATATTGAATAATTTATTTCATTTCTTGACATATAAAATATAATGAAAGAATTTAGAATTTGGGATAAATGAAAAATAAACACAAAAGCAAAACCCATTAGCCAAATATATAAAGGAGAGATAATCTATTTTTTTAAAAGTTTAATTAATATAACAGGCAAATACTATTAGAATAGCTGGATGCTTGACAGCGGAGGCATTTAGAGTATTAGCAACAGAGAATGTACTGCAATTCATACTATTGCAGGAGCTGTCCTGCCTAGACTACAAGCCCTCATGAAATTCATCGTAGAGCTTTTCTTACTTTACATTTGCATGTCACATTCAGTTTGGGTATTCGGTCTTGATTGTGGCTCTACAATAAGTACCACATTCTGCCTGGAAGCTTCTCGATATTATAATGTTGACACTTTTCCCTATCCGAGTGATGACAGATGTGTCGCTTTTCCAATTCAGATTCTTAAAGATGAAGCTAATAAGGACTCCACTGCTTTCTCAGCGGTAAGCACAACTTCATGATCAGATTCGCGGAATCTATCTTCTCTCTAGCCTACATCAGAAGTTTAATGAGCTTCTTCAGATTATAATTAAAATACTTACATTAGGAATTCAGGAAATTTTGGACTTCAGTTTTGCAAACGAAGCAAGGGTCGAACCTTAGAATGACGGCCTTCCAGGGCACCACGCGATTCTTCATGAAAGACTTAGATGGAATTTCCGACTCAGACATTTATCCCAGTTGCCGAGATAAACGTACAACTTTGTTTCTCTTGCTATACCAGAGCCATTCAACCAGAAGCCTTACTCATGGCTTTTCATTGCATCTCGGGCTAAAGTCACGCGCTTCTTCTATGCAGATGCTTTACCCTTACTTGTCGCTTTCCTTTGGTGGTTATTTGAATTCCTCCCAGAAGCAGTGGATTTGCCTTGGCACTTTTCTAATAGTATGAGTAGACTTTCGAAGAAGTTGTAACCCTTGAAATTAATGGTTTAGGGACCTTTGAAGCACTAATCATCAAGCTGTAAGTTTCTTAGCATCTCATCCAATGAAGCTTCATCCACTATCGGGCTTTAAATGCCAGAATCTTTTTATCCGTACCAATGAAAAAATGCTCAGATGTCAAATGTGTCAACGCTGAGATGTACTTGAGTATTAGGCAATACAAGACCATTATCTCTATTCTTGCAATCATGATGTGTAATACTAGTTTGATCTACTCAAATGTCTTGGAAAAAATCAAACCCTTCTCGTTATCAGTGCGATAAGAAACCATGTGAACAACGATAATACTCACTCTTCAAGTGTTTGAAGCCTTTCATATAAAGTAGGCATCGCTAGAGACAGTCAAAAGATTATTTTACCTTATTAAGCAACTGGTTCCCTTTTGTAGCCATGTGATGTCATTTCTCTTAAACGTATAGGTCCTGCCTCATTATTCTTGTTTATTTAATTAAGTGAAAAGTTGAAATTAATCCCAAATTCTTGATCACTGTAATAAATCCAGTAGAAGATCTTTGATGGCTGGCAGCTGCACCAACCCGTGTCGCTAGGACTAGGCATTCTGAGATATGAGAGTCGCCATTTAGAGTTGTTACTTATAGAGGCACAATTACTTCAGCATAATAGTTCATCAAACGATCAAAGATATGCTGATTAACTATCATGCTTTCTTACGCACTATTTAAATATAGTAATAAATTAATTTTAATAACTATCAATAAAATAAAAACTGTTTCACATACAAACAATTCTTCTCGATAAATTCTCTCATCTGTATTTAACTCCTTATTTATTCATAAATCATACTTTTATAATATAATACATATCAGCTTGCTAGGATGATGATTTCCTAATTTGATTTAATTTAACGATCAATCACATCGGATTTGTTACTAGTAATGAGCAATTAATGAATCTAAATTGGTTAGTTATTAATTTTTATTTATAGTAAAATTTAACATTATGTTATTCTTATATTAAACCCCAATTACTAATTTTAGTTTTTTCAATTTATAGTGTAAATAGGAAGAGTTAGAAAAAAAGTATGAATTTAAAAATGATCAATAGACATTTGATATAAAATCCTGCTCAAAATTAGTGAATATTCCTCAAATATAAAGGGGACATGTACAAATCACTTGAATTTATAAGATCAAGTTTTTATTAATGAATTGCCTTAATAAATAATTTGATTGTGTTTCATGTTTATATTTATGTAAGATAATGAAACAAATCAATATGAATAACTGAAGGCATTGCTTTATTCATAATAATTATTGTTGCTACTGTTTTTATTCATGTTATTGATGATCTTTTTTGTAGGGGTTGTAATACACTATTTGAATTTAAATTTTATAGTTCAAAATCAAATCTTATTAAATAATGAAAATTGATTCCATTTACTTTTATAACAATAATTAGTGTAAAATAAATTATAAATAGTGATTATATTGTAACTATAATAATTAATTTTAATATATTAATTGAGTCCTTAAGTCTAAATGACCTTAAGATTCCAAATGCTGTCCGATTGCATGACATGAATGTCTCCTTCGTCATTTTAGCCTTCACTTAATTCATGAATTCGTCCCAGGGGGCACCATCAACTCCCGCTTATAAATGAATCCTGCCAATTTATTCAAATTTGAATATAATATTATCAAATAAACATATAATAGCCACCTAAATATTATTTAATTATAACGAATATAATAATTAAATTTCAATTAAATGATTAAGAATAACTGTGATGGTTTCTATTTATATATGTAACATGCTTATCATCAAATTAAGCGATGCCACTCTAGGACAACTCTATGAAGACACTAGGATGACTCAAAGGATTTCATCGTTTACATCTGGTGGTAGGTCATTGACAGTCTAGAGTTCATTCTCAGATTATGTTTAAACAATCAAACACACAGTCAAGTGACCAAATAATTTATTTAATAGTGAATGTTTATTTTTAAATAATTTAGTGGAGTTAAATAACATGCTGATGATAAAGAAACAACTAGTTGAGTGAAAATAATCAAACTAAGGGATGCCTTTATCTGGTAGATATTCAAGAATTTGAGTAAATGAATTCAAATAACAAAGAATAAACCTATAATTAATTATCAAATTTAACATTTATAAATATATATTTATTTTGTTAAATGATTGAAGCTTGATTTAAATCGAGTGATAAATTGCATTTATATTTTCTTTCTACTCGCTTCTGCAATTACCAGCTACTCCCCTAGTTTCATATTCATATTCAACAACTTAGATTTACAAATGCCTCCATTTACTTATTTACATCATAAATATATAATTAACACATAAATATTTAAACAACAACATAACACCACTTAACTAGACAAATTGCAAATCAACTGACTCTCTCTGATGCAATAAGCAAGCAAAGGAGTGTTTCAATGCATCTAAGCTGCATGGCCTGACATTCAATGCAATCAGCTGGACACTCTCGTTTCTATCAACTCACTTACCGTAAAGCAGTAGCGTAAATGAATTGTGAAATTGAAAGTAAGAAGCTTTAAAATTGATTTCAGGAGTGCTTATTGTGGATTGAGGTGATGCTGGCTGTGAATCAGTCACATTGAAGGAAAGACTGGTTAATTCATGGAAAATATTCTGATTTATCATAGTGTACTAGTTAGATATCAGGTAAATATTATAGTAATTAGTAATTAAATTAGAAAGGTTTATATATTTACTATATAGTTTTTATTGATTTGGTTTGATGATTAACACGTTCTTTGAAAAGATGCAGATATCCTTTAAAAACACCCGCCTTGTCTTTTCAATAATTTTATAAAATTAAATATAGTCTTAACACAGTTTATGATTTTCTCTTCATTTAAGCAAGTTTATTTAAATATGAAATTGAGTTTAAATATTTATATGCAGAGTTTGTTTTTTATTGATGATTAAAAACAAAACTTTTATTTTAATATGCTCCTTGTAAAAAATAAAAACTTTACATTCATATAGTATTAAATTAAAATATATATGTTTTCTGTTAGAAATGTATAATTTCTTTATATTAAATTTAGTACAATCCAATGATAATTATATAATACAAACAAACTATTTTAGTGAATTGATAAAAAAATGCCTTTCTTTTGTTATTTTTAGTAAAATAAAATTTAAGGAAGTTTATTTGTAACATCATTTTTTTAAATGAAAATAGCCGAAAATAGAAATAAATACAAAGTTTTTTTATTGAATAAGATCCCATTTCTACTATCACTTTATGATTTATAATTATTTAAGATATAGTCAAGTTGTTCTCAAACCCCAGCTTAAACATCTCAACAATCCTTCCCTGACTCATCTTCATAGTATTTCCAAAAATAATCTTCATTCATTGAATTTAAATCATGATTATTAAGTTCCTTTACATTGAGCTATAAAGCTATGAATAGTCAAAAGTGAGTTAAAAACCTAAAAAACCGTTTTTTAAGTAATTGATTAAGTTAATAGCAAAAATTTAGTGTATTAATTAATATCTTCACTTTTAAAATTAAATATACACTATTAAGGAATTATTTTACTTAAATTAAGGAAAGTTTTTGTTGTAATCATTAAATCAACAATGATTGTCAACAAAAAGTGAAAGACAAGTTAAAAGTGGTCGGTGTTATTTGAAATGATAATAAAAACTTAAATTATAAAGTAAGTCAACGGTTTTTTTCATCATTAATGTCTTTTAATACGTTTCTGGGAATTTGAAGGGCGAGGAATCCCTCTTTCAGATGACGGTTAAAATTTTTATTGGAGGTGACTAGAGTCTTCTTCATCTTCAATGTCTTCAGCTGTTTCAACGTAGATTGTCAAAATTCATTTGGAATTAGCCTATGTCTAACTGAGTTCAGAACATTGTTCTATAAATGCTTTTTGATTCATTTTCTTCCACAAAAGCTAGTTCAGGAAGAACTTAAAGGCACCCAAAAATTCTAAACAGAATTATCTCTAAATCTAGATAGAATTGTGATAAAAGTACCAAGCACGAATTCAATAGTTTCAATCAGTTAAAGTTAGAAAAGCTGCAAGAAAAATTTTAACCGTCACCTGAAAGAGGGAATCTAATTTGCATAAAATAAGTTACAATTGACCTCTTGAAGGGGAAGTCCTTCCGACCACAAACATTATGAAATCTTTCTTTATTAACACATCTTTCCTACCCAAGTGGTGACTAGAAATATGTCATACTTCATTCAATTATGCTTAAAGTATACTCAGTTTGTAGAGAAGCTTCTAAAACCTAGTTCTGAGTATTAGCTAAAATTAAAAAAATATTGAATGAATGATTAAACTTTAGATCACCATTTTTACTAAGTATATTAAATGAAATTCCCTTTTTCTTTAAGTTATCTTGTTCCAATTTTTAAAATTTTATGATAAATTTCTATAGGCACTCTCCACAACATATTGTTTAAGGTCATCGGGCTTTCAATAATATCATGATTCTTATAAGCGTCTGATATTATTTCGAGAGGCACTTTACTTGATCGCTTTTATATACTAATAGCTAATAGCTGATCGAGGTTATCAAGCTTTTCAATCGACATTTATTTCATCCTATGTAGAATTTGCTACTCTGAAACTTTGATAAAGGGAAATTCTGGACTTCAATGCTCCCATACTACGCTAACTCCTTCCTCTCATTTAAAGATAATGACCCTTGAGTCTATGTCGGATTCTAGAAGTACTTAAGCATCATTTCTAAGTTTAGTGTTCAAGCCATAGCTTTCATCATGCCCAAGAATCAAAACCCCACTTTACAACGATTGGATTTCCTCTAGAGTTGTTAAAGAGATGTCCTCATTAACTTTAATTTGACCAATTTTTGTTAACGTGCTTTTTACAATGATTTCTCTTAATCACTGCAAAAGACTACAATAAGAACAGAGAGGCATCACTCTAATCACATATTTTAACTATGCTATCCAATCTTTATTATTCGAGCAAATGATTATTTCTCCCTCTAAATCTTGGCTTGACTCATTACAAAGTTCGTATTCACTCTTGAGCTTCAAAACATTTTGTTATATAAACACTTGGGCATGAACTCTTTGGATCCCTTAGCTGCAAATAGTACTGAACATGTAGGGCTTGCTCAATCTTGATTCACAAAGACTATTTAATTTGCCATCAAGATGAAGAAAGGAATGCTTCCATGAAATTCGATCGAATTCATCAATCAATGATAAGAATATCATATAATCTCTTGGTCTTGTATAAATTTTCAATAATTTCTCATTACAACTAAATTCCGAGGGGTTGAAGAAATCTCTAAGTTTGCAATTTCAAAATTTAATCTGAAATTAATATGTGAACTTTCTTGCCCTGTTAGATCCTATAACAAGTCAAAAGACCCTAAACCCAAGTCTTTTACCAGATATAGTAGGCATCTAAACCTAATTTTTGTTCTCTTTATGGCTCAAAGTAATTGCTGTTATTGTTGTTTGATAAATTTAATGCATGTAATCCTAGCAATTTCCATTCATTTATTGTGAGAATCTGATAATTTCATTGATAGAGACTTGATATATAGCGATTAAGAATTTAAGAAACTCTTACCAAACTTCATAACTTTTGAGCTAAATAAAAAATTGTGATATTTATATTAAGTCAAAATAATGAAAAATCGTGAATGCAAAAATAAAATTATATATATAAATATTTAATATGCATTCTAAAAGCATTTTTAAAGTTATTTAATGGAAATTAAATTGATAAAAAAAAAATAACTATTTATTATTGTGAGTTGATATATTAATACTTAATTTATTTTTAGACTTAAGCCTATTTTTTATTATAATATTTGGAATAAATATAATTAAATATGCTTATTTATATTTAACAATAAAAATGATATATGATTTTGGCCTATATGAAGTTTAATTTATTCATAAATAATACGCTAATAATTATCAAATAATTTACTAATAAAAGTAACAAATTTTAAATTATTAAAATTTCTTTTTATAAAACAATTTAAATAACTTAAACGTATAAAAGTGAATAAATTAACTTTTATATTAGCAAAAAGTATAATATGATAAATACAAATAATTTTAAACAAAAATAATTAAAATTTTATTTTAAATTATTAAAATAATAATAATAATAATGGGCCTGGTATAAATATAATATTTACCACTTCCACCCATTTTAAATTTAATCAAATAAAATTAAAGTAAATTTAATAAAAATATTTATAATAATGTTTAAAGAATGATTTTTATATATAATTTTTATTTTAAGAATTTAAATATTGACAATTTTTATATTATAATAAGCAATTTACTAGCAAGATTACAGATTGTTGAGATCGCTCTTCCCCAAAGCTTCATCTTTATTAAAGATTAACTCTGATTAATCAATCTAAAGTCTTTGACATATTAAAGCACAAGTACAAGCTCCTTCAACTATATGTTTATGCGCGCACGCTTCCATTAAATTGGTAAAATAATTCTCTTATACAAACAAATGCCTATTATCTAGCTTAGTATGCTGATAGAATTTTGCTTTACCTTTGTTTTAGAAATTTTAGCGATCATGTCCTCTCTGTAAAATTTATTGATTTTCTTTACTGTTTGATAAAAAGATTAAAAATAAAATTTTCTTTGGAATTTGCAATCAACTTAGCTTCTTTATCATTAAACCCATTCTTGCCAAGGAATAACTGCATGATGCTTAGCCTTTCTGGCGAAGTGGGGTCCTTAACGAAGAGAAGGAATTAAGCTTCATAAATAAACCAACTAATTCCATCGTAATTGGCTAATTGATATCCTTTAAATGTCAGTATATTGAAGATACCATGATAGCTAAAGTTTGCTTCTCATTCTCGTTAAATGTTTGAATATCTATTTTATAATTTAAATTTTGGTAGAGTGTTTGAATCAGAATTTGGCCTTGTAATGGTAACTCTTATATAGTAGAGGCAGCCAGATGAAATTTAAGGATCTGTAATTTGGAGTGGCAATTTAGTTCCCTTTCGATTTACTGGATTTTCATAATGAAACAGCAAAACTATGTGCTTTTCTTTTTGGTAAAGTTTGGCTTCGACACTCATTATTTTTTAGAAATCGTTATCTAAGAAGATACTCTAGTTTAACTTTTATACTAGTCAATCCGAAAACAAACCTTCATCGAGATCTGCAAAATGTTGGATAATGAAGAGCGAGAATTTAAAAACGTCATTCAGAGCTTATGATGGTTGCAAAGATCTTTCGTTTGTGGATTTGATTTTAGTCTTTGAAAAACTTTCCTCTATCAGAACTTATTATTCTAAAGCTGATCCTCTTTTTTGTTAAAGTAATTCTTTCTTAATTTCTTATCCCTAGATGGTCCTTTTAAGAGATTATCTCCTCACTAGGATAAAGTTCTTTATCAATTCACAATCAAGTTGAAGTTCATTTAAAGGATTTTCAGATAGCTTTGGATGATCATGAATATCCTTAAAAGATTTTTAGAAGTTATTGGTTATTAAATCCAATATATTTTTTGACTCAGGACATAAATCATTGGTATCAGACTATTTATAATTCAAATCAGCATAAGATTGGTTATTTTGAATATAATTTTCCTTATGTTGGTATCTTTAATCTCTTTATTTAGCTCTTCCTATTGTTGTGACTTTTGAGATTGTTTAGACCTTGTAAAAGTCAACTTAGATTGATAGCGGGAATTATGGTTATCGCACATCGAGCTTTGATCGTTGCTTATAATAAAATAAAAAATATATGTGATTTTCTTTAATTTAAATTATTAAATTTAAAATCTATATTTTGAATATAAACAACAATGTCAATTGAGTTAATTTATGGAGAGGAGTCAATAAAAATAAAATGACAAAAAATATTTTAAAAAAATTAAAATAACAAAAAATTACCAAAGGATCACAGCAAAATTTAATACTTTGTGGAAAAATCACGATCCTTCCCCCATTTTTAGAAAATTCTCAGCATTAAAATGTTATCATGTTCAAAAATAATATAAATATTTGAAATAAAATCGCTCTTTCTCTTATAGTTAAGGCTGGGAATTAAATTTTATTTTAATTGGCTATAGAGATTATCGTTAACGGAAGCAAATTCCCATAAAAAGACTCATTAGCAATTTTTATGAGTGACAGTCAATCTAAGGATAGCATCCTACAGATTGCCTCTCACAGCTTGGTCGAAAGTTAAATTCCAAGTAAGATATCTACACCTATATAATTGAGACTAGTATTTTTTTATTGGTTTTCAAAATCTATTGTGGGATGCTACATGACACCAATCGAGGAAGTTAACAGAAAATACTTGAGACTAATTTTTAAGGGGAACAAGAGACTGTTGAAAATGGATTAAATCAAGATGATGAAGGTCCTAAAGTAAGACGAACTTTCGGTTAGATAGCTATATTGGCAAGTATGCGACGACTAAGAGATGAACATCTACCTGCTTGATTTGTCAAAGAAAACTTCACCTATAGACAGGAAATACTTCTTCAATGTTCTCAACATAATTCAGCCAAGTATCTCTCACATATAATTAACAAGTCGAGAGGAAACATGAATGGCGTAGATGATTAAGGACAGAAAAAGGACATCATCCTATTCTAAGGCAATTAACTTTCACAGCTTATCATCCATCCATTTATTTAAAGTATCTTACC
This sequence comes from Oxytricha trifallax, assembly GCA_000711775.1. NCBI lineage: Eukaryota > Ciliophora > Spirotrichea > Sporadotrichida > Oxytrichidae > Oxytricha > Oxytricha trifallax. The sequence continues at coordinate 47,505 of ARYC01002951.1, read as the reverse complement.
CTACATTAAATTTATTAATATTTAGAAAAATCGGAGAGGACAATGCAGCTCTTGAAAGCTTCTACTAAGCTAATAAAGTCTAGAAAACCTAAGCAATTTACTCCCAAAGTTTTGTCCCTGAAGCGATTCAGGAGAATGTAGCACGCCTAGCTAGCAAAGGGATCAAACCAAATGATGGATCTCGCCTCTTAGAGATGAACACCACAATGTTTGAGTGATAATCCGACGCTGCGCCATGAACAACAACGCATTGAGATTTAACATTTTAGCTTAAATTAGCATATTATAAACTAATATCATAAATCAAACTTCTTCATTTTTTTAATGCATATTTCCTCTAATAAAACCACATCCAAGCTACAGAATGCTTACCTCAAAACTCGTTTTGCATCATGCTTCTCATGCTATCCAACAATCTTCATCTTAAACTAGTTCTTAAGCACCGAAAATAAATTTCAATAGGGATATATTGAGACGAGTATGGAGGAGTAAATATGAGAGTGATGCCTAGCTGCTCAGGAAAAGCTTTGATTTTTTTACTGTGAGGCACTCTTAAATTATCTAATACCACAGCAAGACTATTTGACAAATTTTGTTCATGCAAGCCAATGATGACATCACAAAACTTCTCAATGTCCACAGACTTATCATAGTTGTAGTATAGTTCCAGACCTATGTCAGGAGATACTCCTACAACTACACCAATACTCTTAGTGAATTGTAGTTTGTCTTTTACTGTAATATTCTAATAACAATTGCTTACTCTTCCTTGAGCTTAGTGGAGTAAGTAAACATCACCTCGTCTATGAATACTACTTTCCTTCTTTCTTGAAGGGCATTAATTAAATTACTTCTCATTTCTTGAAATAACTCTTGCGTTTAAGATTCTAAGCTGGGCTCATGTACTAGCACACTCCAATGAACTTTCTCTTAATTACTTTTTCCTTATAAATTGGAGAAAGTTTGGATGGAGAAATTCTAAGTTCTGGAAATTTTCCATAGAACATCACGAATCTTTTTCCCAGAGTCATTCCTGCCTGATTCTTTAAAGTGTTTTAATTCGTTTAGAATTCAATATTACTTTAGATAGTTTGCATATGTCTCAATTTTGAATTTGTGCTTAGAATTACGGACTTTAGGGTTTTCAATTTTTTTGGATTATTTAACAAGGAATCTTGGTCAGCTCGTGAATCAATCTGAAGCTTAAGCAAACGGATGAGTCTTGAGCTTGATTTAGACATTTATACCTGAGAAGTAATATAAAGTCCTGCACATTAGAGGATGCACCTGGTTAAATCAGCATATGAAAGATTATGACTATGAGGATATGCTAAAAAGTATTTTTGAATTCAAATTTAAAATTGATTTTATTAATTTAATAGAGGAGTCATCATAATATTCTGTCTTTTAGTGAATCATTAAAAGTTTATCTTATTATTTGAAAAAAAAATAATTAATATCATGGCTTGAGTATTTTAACATAATCTGAAAATATTTTAAAAACATTATCTTTAAGCAAAAGTAGATTTTTTAGAGTAGAGTTATAATTATGATAAAATATTTAAATGCAAAACTTAATTCTAAGAGATTTGAAGGAATTAATTTCAAATTTAGTTTTCAATAGGTACAACTCTATTTCTAAGATTGTGACCCTTGGTAATTATTTTTACCATGAATCCACTAGGGCGAGACTCTCAACAAGGGCATTCTGTTCATCAGGCTTATGAGATGCCTCTCTAATAAGTGCTGCATTAACATTGGGTACTTTTATACCTTCTTTTCTAATCTGATTTTTTCTTTTTCCAAAAATGAACGACTTTTAATAATACGTGTCTTGTTGCATAGCCATTTACAGATCTTATTCTACCTTTTACCAATTTGAGTTATTTTTGTCCATATACATTTATCAATAAAACTACAGATTAAATAATTAAAATAAAAAGTTAACTTGCTTATATCCTAGTTTAAGCATTTCGGTCATTGCTTTTTTAAACTTTGCCATTTAACGACCCACATAATTACAAAGTTATTCTTCTAAAGTTCATTAAATGGAATTTAGAATATTTATCAGTCTGTTTTCAAGTGGTATGATGGTTTAAACTTTTTCTACATTTTCATCAAATTGTTCCATGGTGGTTCAATAATTATTGCATCGAAAAGTCTTCCTATATTTTGTTTCTGTGGCCTATAAATATTCTCAAAATTTTCATGAGAGTTACGTCTAATACATAAGGTATTGATTTTTATTAAAAAGTTCTTGCAATATTTTAGTCAGTTTTTTTCATTTTTGCTAAATGTTGGCTCCCCCTATTTTGTTTATACTTTATTTTAGATTTGATTAAATGAAATTTAATTTTTTACTGATTGATTGATATTTTAGTGATGAAGTCTGATCATTAATATCTTCTGATGCTACTTTGATGCCTTTGTTTCCTTAGGTTATTTTGCTCAACTAATTTTTAGAGACACTAATAAGCATATTAATATAGTATTCAGCTTTAATTCTTATATCTTCTTCGATAACAGCCATTTTAAATTGTTCAGGATTGTCTATAATTCTAATTTTGTCTTCTGAAACTTTGATTTATAAATTGTACATATCTCCAGGCTAAATTTAGTGTAAATATTCACCATAATTTTTGGGGAGTGGTTCAATTTTTACAGCCATGAATCAGTCAAATGTCAACTAGAAATATAAATATATATTTGCATATATTCTTTTATAAATTCCTCACTTGAGTTTTAATCGTAAATTTCCATATTTTACTGTTGTTATTCAATTTGCTGATTATTTTAGTTTTCTTCTGCATTTTTGGTTTCTTAATATTTTATAATATATTTTTATTTAATTACCATATAGAAATTCTCCTCAATTATTTATTCATGAGCATTTTCTTGTAAAATTGTTATGTGATTATGTTCTTTACATGCTTTAGCCGGCTAAGGAATTGAAATTGAAATTCTCAATTAAGTACTTAGTCTTATCCTGTTTAAATAACCATATATGATAAATGATTAAATTTCTGAATAGTCTAAATTGTGGTTTTATTTGGAATTGAGAGGTGGTGTTTAATATTGTGTCGTTTATTGTTTTTATAGCTTAATACTGCATGTCTATGTTTTATGGCTGGATAACAAAAAAGGAGGCACTTTATATTTGCTGTGCAAGGGGCCTTTTGTTTTTTTTATTTCTGAGCGATTTCCTTTTTTTCTTAATCTTTTTGCATTGATTAATTATAATTTCAGTTATTTTTTGAAGGTTGATTTTAGCTTAAATATTTTTTTTAACCATTCAAGAACTTGAATATTTTATTTGATATTATGAGATTTTCTAATTTTCTAATTATAATTTTTCCATCCCTATCACTTTATTTCATTTTAGTTGTTCTTGAAGATTTTTATGTTATATAGTGGCTTCTTTAAAATAAGTTTTATTTAATTTATCAAATCATAAAAGAATTGATATCATTTGTTTCTTTTCTTACTCAAATAATAATTTCTTCTGAAGAAGTTTTACAGTTCACTAATCCTAACTTATAAATTAGAAAAGCTATACTAAGCCTTTATTTTTGAGTTTATTTTCTATGAAATCCAGTCAATTAATTTATTTATTTAATCAGTGACTTAAACTTGTATTTAATCAGCTTCCCTTCTTCTTTAAAAACTTCACAATCCAGTAGTCTTACTTTCCAGTTTTTTATGATGATAGTTGATTAGCTCCTTAAAGTTGGTAAGATATCAGTTTAAAAGCTGATCTTGTTGTGCTATTGAAAACCCAAGTTCCACTTTAAAATTATAAGAAAAATGCGAAGGGATCATTTTGTAAAAACCTATTTTATTTAAATTACCTGGAATATTTGTGGTTTGCTTCAGTAATAAAGAATGGAATAGAGAAATAATCTAGTAATTCTTGAATATTAATAGAATTTCGTTCAAGAATTTGTCATGCATCTTTATATTTCTTAAGACTATCTTGTCTATCTAACTTTTATGATTCTAAAGTGTAGATAAAGTAGAAGGCATATTGCCGAAATACTTATATAGAAGAATCAGTTGTATTTAAACAACTCTTCTCAATAAAATTCAATGTATGATATTTTTATTCATAATCGATTTTAAACTATAATTGTTAACATTTTTAAGCTAAAATACATGTTATTTTATCACTTAATTTTTTAAAGTAATGCTTTGTGATTCTGCCATTAGCTTCATATCAAATATATAGCCCAAATTACTGGATCTAAAGTGAAAATTCAACATACTTAACTTAAAAATTTAGCCTAATAGGATTCTCTATTTATCATATTAAGGATCTCTATTTCCTCAGGGTTCTCATTTTCATCAACGACTTCATTTCCCCTAGTATCTCAATTCCCTCATTTACATAATTTTATGATTTTATTTATGGGACCTCATTTTTATCAATGTTATTACCTTGATGAATAAGTATAACCTGGTATTGTATAAATATATATATATATATACTCATTCATAACCAATGAATTTTCTTGGACAAAAAATAATTTAGATAGTTTTGTTAAGTTGATCAAGGTAATTGTCATGTACAAAATATTGATTCATTTTTCTCCTAAAAGCAACTTATTAAAACTCAATGATACTCTAACAACTATTAAATGCTAAAAATATAACCTACAAAAAACTTTTTATAAATAATTCAACTTACTTTATTTTAGATGAAGAAGTTAATTAAAGTTCCAATACAGTATTTTGATTATAATTATTTTCTTATTTGTAACTAAAGTGGCATCAAGTTACTATTGCATAAATTAAAATTAAGAAATGTCAACCAAAGCATACCCAACTTTGCCAAGGAAATTCATATAACTTTTCAAGTAACATCCCTCACATTAAAGGATGAATTACTAATTACCATTAAGACTAATGGTACTAAATTCAATTTATCTTTGTCTACTATAAAAGAGCTTATTTCAATGCTCATAGTTGTTTCCTTGAATGATTTACTTCAACTCTTTAACTGTTTAAGTACCTTATTATTTCTCTGATTTGTGTATAGGAGGTCTTGACTAAACTACTTACCAATCTCATAAACTATTTACTGTAATTAATCTTTCTTAATAAATGCAAAAAGTTTCTGGATTGGAGCAATGTCAAATTGGTAAGGTCCCAAAAAAAATGTTGATATATCTTGTTTTTCTAGCTTCTCTATAAGGCAGTTATTCCTGTGATAAGATAAATTATCTAGCATAGCACGTGATTGTCCCTCAAGGATGGATTATACTTTTCTAACGCTATTATTTTGCCTTTTAAGAGCTAAAAGCAAACTCTTCCATCACTGCATAGAACTGCAATTAATCCAATCTGTTGGTATCATATAGAGTCCCTACAAAAAAGCTATAAAAATTTCGGGCCCACGCTTTCTCATTTGATCTGCTGAATTATATTGAACTTTCGTCAATATTAGTAAAAATATTCCCCTATCCTAACAGGCTGACAAAGCGAATGGCTGAAAGGGCTATCATATTGATTCTATCTGAGGCTATAGACCTTTTACAATATAAGACACCTTCTTTGGAAACATTTTGAGTAAGTTTCTATGAAATTTTATAATTTATTGAGTTTAATATTTTTACCTTGTCTAGTTATCTAAATACTTCTGTATTAATAATGGCTTGATTAATTTATTGTTCTTTTTTATAAATTTCAAAATTAGTTGTTGAGCTTACTAACTCAACCCATGCTTTTTAGGTTGGATTGAATTATTTCTTTTCTATGTTTCGATTTAGCGTAGGTTTTTAAAGTTCTTGCCTAGAGAAATGACGATTAGTATTAATTCTATAGTCCTTTCCACATTAGCCCAGATTTAAACTTCAGTTTTATTTTCCTCAAATCTAAAGGAAAATATCTCTTGAATTCATCAACATCGTTTTAATGTTAATTAATATTTAGAGAGATTCCTTTCCCTTTATTTTAAGTGAAGCGTTTTATCATAGATGAAATTCTAATGTCAAAGCCTTCACAAAACATTTCTATAAATTCATTAATTTAAAAAATATTTTGGAACTTTTCCGATAGATTACATATTTTATTTGTTATCTACCCAATAACACTGTTTCTTATAAATTTATAATCCTTCAGACTTATAGTATTAAACATCAGATCTTGGATCAAAGTTAAAAAAACTACCCTTATTTTTTATCTAAATTTGTTTGCTACGCATTTTCTAGAGAACTGGCTAAAATAGATTGCTCTATCACATTTAGGCTGTTTTGGGGTAGAGTACCATAAATAATATAAAATACGAAATTAATTAAATTTAAATGCTATATTTTAGAATTAAACTAAGATTATGTTAAAAACAATTTAATTATTATTTAATATTTTGAGGAAAAAAAATTAAAATTGTTTCTGTATTTGGCAACTAACCATAACGCTTAACTTTTAAAGCAGATATAATATTTATTTATTTAAATTTATTTATAGTTTTAATTATATATTACTTTTGTAGGAAACTGCTTGCTGTATTCAATTAAAGATTTTAAATTTGAACATATTTTAAATTAATATAATTAAGTTATTCTACCTCAAAGCAGCCTAATGTGGTAAAGTACCTAAAAAGAGAATAAATTTTATATAAAAATAGAGTTATTAATTATTTGATTTAACTTCCTATAATTAATCTATTTTAGCTGAATGCAAGGTTTTAAAGTCTAGATTAAAGCAAATCAACTCTCTCTATCTCTATTTATTTTAAAAAGTATCTTTAATAGTACAGAACATTAATTTATAGTAGATATCGACAGGTTCACTTACTTAAATAACCATATATTCATTCTAGAATTTGTCTCAGATTCCTGGAGCTCCATTTTAGTTACGAAGATCACTCAATCTTAATCATTCCATATTAAATATGTTTTAACTTTAAAAGCAAAAGATTTAAACAAAAAACAATTATTTTATACATAACTCCTTTTGTAGGAGAATTAATTCTTAAATTATGAAGTGGAATTCTTATTGTCCTCAAGAATTATATCCTATAAAATTTAACTCCAGCCTCAATGCAATTATTTTTATAAATTTATTATTAATTAGGGAGGCATTCGTCTAAACCATGAACTCATTTGTAAATGTCTATTAGCTCAAAGAAAAGATTGTAAACAAGAAAGAATTGTACGATTTCCTAGCTCAGGATGCGGAGCTTACCTTCCCAAGACCAATGCAAAAATGTGTAATTCTATCGCTTAATATTTAACGGTGAAAAAGTAGTAAAGGATTATATCCATTATATCTTTTAGCGTTTGAAAATAGCAGATTTAATTGTCGCTATTAATCCATAGATTCTAGGGCTAAAAGTTGAGGATTTCTTAGAGTGTGCAGTTTCTAAACCTTTTAACATGAGATTTCTTCCTGATCAAGCGACTGGCTCCATCTTGAAAAAGATGCATTTATGACATTTTATTCTCCCTCGATAAAGACCGTGTGAATAAGACGATAACTGATGCCAAAAGAAAAAAAAGTAGAGGAGAATTACTTGACGGGCTGCTTGTTATAATGAGACCTGAATTTGCCAAGGCGCTTGAGAAATTATAGAGCTTTAGTGGTAAGTTAGCAATATTTTCATTCAATTTTATATTTTTTAAATATAAAAAGGAAGATTGCTAACTTGATGAAACTTACAGCATCTAGAAAGAGAAAACCAAAAGAAATTGAAGAAGTTAAGCATAAAGAACAAAATATGAGAGAAATTAATTAAAATTTTTTAGAAGTAAATAAAAGAATGAGACAAGATTTTGACGAGATGAACAATGAGCTCTAAGAATTAAGTCAGTATGAGAACTTAATCATGTAACTGATGGGAAATGGTGTCATTTATGAGGACGGTAACTCAAAGGCTAAAAGCTAAACATGAACTCAAAAGTACTCTGAGATGAAGTAAAAAGTATCAGCAATGCACAAGAACTTAACTTAATTAAAAACTTACATTGAATTCAAATAAAAATCTTAATTTATTGATATCATGTGAAATTAACTTTAATTCAAATTTCTGTCAGACGGTTTTAAGATAATTAGCTTCGATTTTTTCTAATTCTTTTTAAATATTTTCAAACTGGCCCTTGAATTTTTTTAACTTTTGGCATCAAGGATTATCTTCTGATACAATTGTGTTAAATGGAGGATGTCATCAATTTAGTCTCATCATAGATTATTCAGAATCAGATTTGCAGCTATTTTCAAGCTCATTTTCGAGGTCATGAATTAATTGATCGCCCATTTTATGAGTTTGATTACCCAAGATCAACTTTTAATCAGATGGTGTTTTTTCTTTTATCTTCCCTCGTCAAAGGGTGCGAACAACGAGGAGTCAAAGGATTTGATGTTTTTTTTTTTTAATTTTATAGCGGAAATAACATTATTGTTTGTAAGCTATGTTTTTGCTCCTCTTCGATCTGAATAAACTTCTAGCAGTTTTCAATATTTAACTATTTTATATATCAGTCTATTTATGGTTTTTATGTTTTTAAACAAATTGATCCAAAGTAGAATTGACTATGGGACTTTATGAATCGACCATATTTGCAGTTTCTACCTATTTCAAGTTCATAATGTTTATGATCCTCATTTTAGTTGAGCTACGTTTAGAATGTTGAAATACTTATGTTTCGATTTAAATTTATTTATCGTATTCTTGGGAAAGTCCTTGATGAAGCTTGAAAAACTTAAATTGGTTATAATTGTCTTTTTATTCTTGTTTCAGCCTTACTAGCTATTTTATGGTGCTTGTATTTCCATGGCTGTAAATATGGTAGTGCCATTGTCCTATGTAATCCAGACTACCAACTGACCAAATATTTTATCTTAAACTTCTCTTTGAAATATTTCAGCTATAATTAAATAAGGCCCAACATACTTCTCTATATCCTGGGAGGTACTGATATTAGTGTCGACTCTAAGTTTCTGATAGCTTAAACACACTAAACTTCCCATGTTAATCCTGTGTATAAAGGTTACTCTCCATTGTGGCTTCATTTTTACATCCGCATAGATGTTTTCCGGAGACAAAAGAAACTAAACTCTACTTTTTAAACCAATTTTCAAACATTTAGAATGAGATGCTAGCAACTATTACTATTTGGACCAGACTAAAATGCTTAATTATTATTTCTCCTCCAGCTTTTTGAAGTATTCCTAAATACTTGAAACAAAAATTTCATTCAACAAATGCTGCTTTTTATTGCCATTAATTGAGATTATCGCTGGAAAATCAATTTCCTCTGTCTTTAGGGATGTATATATAATTTACATCAAATAGAATTAAATTTTTCTCATCTAAGAATCGAAGAGTAAATTAGGATGTTTTAAGAATTGCGGATCTTCACAGAAAGTTTCGAAATCTTTATGAATAAGGTAGTAGACTCCACTCTTATTATCGTACTAATTAACATTTACTCTTTCGTTGAATCGTTAAAATAGCTATTTATAATATCGTTCATCTCTTTGTATTTGAAGGTCAATTTTCAAATTAGAGTGGTACCTCTCTCACGCCTTACAATTGTCAATGTAAAAATAAAATCAATAATTATCTTACTAACCAAATTTATGTAAAAAATCAAGAATTTAATAACTAAAAATGTTAATCGAAGCAATTTGAGGCAATATGATTTTTAAAAATCATCAATTTATCTAAAAACACTAATATTTATATTTGCTTTTATTCATATTATTATGTGAATATTTTCCCAATAATTTTCATATTTTAACCTATAATATTTTTATCCAAAAATTTGGAGGCAATATATATAGTTAACTTTCAGAGTAAAGAAAAAATAAATTTGATTCAAAAGTAAATTTATCTTACATATTTTTATCTTATAATTCTATTTTTTCTTTGCTCTGAAAGTTGACTATATATATTGCCTCCAAGTTTCTGGATAAAAATATTATAGGTTAAAATATGAAAATTATTGGGAAAATATTCACATAATAATATGAATAAAAACAAATATAAATATTAGGGTTTTAGATAAATTGATGATTTTTTAAAAATCATATTGCCTCTCAAATTGTTTCGATTAACATTTTTAGTTATTAAATTCTTGATTTTTTACATAAATTTGGTTAGTAAGATAATTATTGTTTTTATTTTTAAATTGACAATTGTGGGAGCGTGAGAGAGGTACCAGCCTCAAATTATTCATACAGGATTATCATATTTCATTGCCAAATGTATGGTTGAGCAAGTAGTGAGCGAGGATTTATCATTTCCCATTCCCAGATTGATAAATAGAAGATTTACAATTTATAATTAGAATATGATAATTAAAAATGAAATTAATAAGAAATTATAGAAAATGGAAATATGACTAGGCAGAAGATGCAGTGTCACATACTAAAAATGTAAGTCAAAAAACATATCTAATTTTTTTAATTTTACAGGGATCCACCTGGTTAGAGTGGTGATGGGATCAAACAAAGACTTCGAAGAGCAATTAAGAAAAATGGTGAAGGAGTATTCAAATGTGTAAATGGTTATATCGTAAAAGTAACATATAGATAATTAAACGTTTATTAAATTTATACTTTGTATAATGGCTTATAGTTTTTCATTTATAATTGATCTATATGTAGTAATCATCTATTTTGTAAATTACTTATCATGATTGTTTGATGACTCTAAAATAATATTAAAGCAAAGAGCTGAAGGGTCAGTAATTCAAATTAGAGTAGTATTTCTTGTTTTTTATGAAAATCAAAGATTTTAAATACTTATTTATAGCCTGAGTTTATAAAATTTAGCATTAATACCTCCCCATCACTTCTCTCCTAAAATTGCTATAGGGCTTGTTTCTTTTTATCTGTGCTGAATTGATTAGTAGATTTAGGAAGTGAGAGCTTCTAGTCAAGATTTCAAGAATTGCCATGCAAAAGATCTTCGATGATTTCTAAGCAGACTTCATGCGTTTTCTCTATCATCAAGAAGCAAACATCTTAAGCCATCTTACTATCTCTTTCAATTTCCTAGTCCATTTTGAATTCTTTACAGTAGGAGTTTAGAAAGCTTTTAAAAAAAGTTGATGAATTGACTTTGGTTGAGATAGTCCCATTTATTTTTAAATATTTCTCTCATCCCTTTTAGAATTTCTTTAATTGATCTTCACACTCTGCTTAACTCAAGAAAATTATATTAATAATATATTAAACAACTTTGATTGGCACGCCTCTGATGAGTCCTATTCAGTGATCCTCTTATATCACTCTGATGAAAGGCTTGTTGAGGAAAATAAGGTTTTTGGTAAGAGTTTTACGACCTTAAAATTAAATAAAAATTGCTAAAAAATGCTGGTCGTCATTGGTAGGACTCCCATATTTTTGGAATTAAGGTTGTCCAAATGAACTGAATATTTTACAAATTTCTGAATCTCATTTAGCATTAATGAAACTAGCAAGTTATAATGATATAAGGATATCTGTTCAAATTATCAACAGCTCATCGAAGCCTTTTATAATTATCTGCCAATTGCGATTGTCTGGTTATTATAAAATAGTAGAAAAGTGACAAAAAGTCTTGTTTTTACCTGAATAAAATCGTGTATGCTGATGCAGAGTTCTTGGCATATTCTGAGAATCATATCTATATTTAAATTTGAGCATAAACTTTTTATTTTCCTTAGAAAATCTATTAGACTTTAATTTATTATTAAATGAATTGCTTCTAGAAAATTATATCTGTTATCAGTTGGAAGAAACATAAACTCATTTCAACAGTTGGCAGTTATTTCTCTTTACAGGACTTCTAAGAGATTATTAGACTTAGAGTTTAATGCTACTGATAATTCACCTTAAGACCAATTTTGCTGTTAAGAAAGTTATCATTTTAGGCAAAATTCTAAGCCTTATTAAGTTTACAACCTGGCTGATACTTGTGATGCTTTTAGCCTAAAAGGACTTTGAGGATCTTTGTTATTATCAATTCAAGATGAATTTGCATATAAATCTAGGAATATCGCTGGAACTAATTAAGTGCTTGAATACAAAGCTAATCAATAAAGTCAATTTCTAAAAGAATTAAGGTAATTTAAAAGTTAATTTTGAATCATAAATTTACAAGTGTTAAATATCATATCCTGGCAAGGCTAACTTCTTCTAGAAGTTGTTGTCAACTTCTTCTAGAAGTTTTTGTCAACTTCTCTACAGATTTATCTAAGTTCCTTAAGAAACTTATTTTTTTAAATTTCATTGCTCTTATAGAATGTTATACTAATGCCTGAGCAAAACCTCCTTAACTCGATCAATAAGTTATGTTAAATGAGCTAATTGATATAAGAAGGTCTTCCTTTTTTGCTTCCTGCTCTTTTATGTTAGGGAAATTTAGTTTGTTACCTCATTTGATCCCTCATTATCTCATCGTAGATGTTGTTGCTTTATTGGAGCTACTTCTCAAAAAATTAAGGAATTATTGATGCATTCTTATTTCCTTCAGCTTTGTTTTCTATCATGATGATTAAGCGCTGTTTTTAATTAGATGAGTATTTTGTTAAGAATTTGAATTTTCAATTAAAGAATATCAATTAAGAATTTTAAAAACTTAATAGCTAACTTAATTCAAACTTAAAATAATCATATACTTTCATTCCTATAAATTCTTGCTTTTCTTATAAAACTTATGTTTAAATTTATAGCTACTACACCTCATTAAACGCTATAATAAATGCTACTATCACTATATGTGAATGAAGATATTGTAATATTAATAATAGCCTCCATTAACTATGAAAGGAATGACCATGTCTTTTTTTTAGCGCAAATCCATGAACCATGTCAATTTTTAACTTAAGTTAAAAAAGAAAATGCGAATCGTTATAAATTTTCACAAAATTTCTTGAGCATTCAAGATTTTTATGCTTATTATAAAACTAAACTGTAAAAAAAATTTGTGGTCAAATTATACAAAGAAATTATGAAAAAGGTTACTGTTCATATTTGATGGGATTATTTTATGATGCTAAAAAATCTTTCTTTCCCATAAATATAGTAATTATAATAATATTTGTCATTCTAAATTTAGAAGAATTTAATCCAGTTTCATCAATTGGAAAAATAGCTGAGTGGAGTGAAGATTGAATCGATGACTCTAGGCTGGATTGTAGGAAATGATAAAACATAGTAATAAAACATGTGAATTGAATTAGAAGAAATAATTTAAGTTTAGTTTAAACAGGCAGGTTAAGACTTAGTCTAGATTAATTATTTTGTTTTACTCTACTCTAAAAAAATCTACCTTATAGTATAGCTTCATTAAAAGACATTAAAGGGTGTAAACTATAGCTTGAACAGATTTGATTATAAGATTATTTATGACCTTCTTATCTCTCCATCTAGTTGACAAAACTAAAAAAAACAATTATCAATGGTTGCATTTAAAGAATTTTTGTAAAGAGTAGTAAGATAAAATTTTTGGATAATAAGTGAAATGTAAAATTAATCTAGATTGATGATTAAAGATATTTGATAAAAGTCTTAAAAAATCGAGATAAGTACAAAAGTAAAGAAATAAGGACAAATTGCAATGATGATATCTCAAGGTGCAAATATGTAAATCTCGCAAGATATTCTGACTATACCGCATAGCTGTGCGGTATTTATGAAAATCTGGCCCACTTCATGCCACATCTGTCTTAATTCAGCCCTTATATAGGGAAACCTCTCTGGGCTCTCAATGCCCTTTTTTTTAAAAAATACTTAATTAAATATAATAAATTTAGGAATAATTAAATTAACGCAATTTATTAAATTAATCTGTTACCTCAGAATTTAATTCTCTATAGAGAAATCCAATTAGGTTTAATATATTTAAGTTTTAATTAAAAATTAAAACTATATTATTAAAATTAATATAAATAATTAATAATCTTTTAAAAATAGGGCTTTATAGCCAAGTCTTAATTCTCTATTAAGAATGTGAATTAAGACAAAAATGCCTTGCTATGGGCTCACAAGTTATTTTATGAGCGCAAGAGCGCATATTATTAGCGCTCATGCGCAAATTTAGTGACCCAAAATATCTTGGTTTATTTCATTTTATACATTTTAAGATAGCTTCATTGAAATTTACTCTCTTATGCAAAAATATTCCCTTCTTGCATTTTTATTAAGACTTAAATTAATCTTAATTATATGACATTCTGTATTAATAAAAAAATTCATTTATTCTCAAAAAATTTTACCTTACCTTCTATAGACTTTATACTAAGTGATTTTAGGGACATAAAAAATCAGGACCTGAATTTCCTCAGGATCATTATTTCTATCAGGGTCATCAATTTCCTCAACAACCTCAAAAAATCCTCAGCACAAATCAAACTTATAGGTGATTTCTATCATAATGAAATATGTTTTTTAAAAAAGTTTAAGAAGATCATGCTTAGTGTAGTGGCGATCAATGTAGCAAAGATTGGCATAAAGGAAAGACCTACTTAAATATCCTCGTTAAAGCATTCTTGAGATTTTTATTTCGATAGTCTAACTTATAAAAGGAAGTTGATTTGATAAATTTAATCAACCAGATTAAGCTATTAAGAGTTTGTAACCAACAAAAAATAGCAAAATCGATGAAAATTAAAGGCTGAACTGGTATCAAAAGAATTTAAGTGGACAAGTACTATTTTAAATTTCTAGATTGCCAAGCCTTTTAACTATTTTTTTACAAGAATGAACATCTTGACTAATTGCTATTTAAGAAATTGATGTGATAAGATGCAAGTTCCAAGTGAGATAATTTTACTTTTAAACCGATTATATTTTTATTTTATGCATTTAAGCAAGTTATTAAAGTGACTTTTTGTAAGAATAAATAAACATAAATTCATGCAATTCTAAGTACAAGGAGATCTTTTAAATTTGAATTGTTGATTATTGCATCTTATTCTTGTAATTCATAACATTAAGAGCAAATACAATTCTAAATAGACACTAATGACACGAATTGGAGATTTGAGAAGATAGTGTGAAGAATTTTGGGACTGGCAAAGAGGTCTTCCTTTTGCAAGATTTACTAATCATTGTAAATGACTAATATAACTCTATATAGTCCTAACCTGGAAATGGTAAAGTTGAATTGTTCTCATCAATGATGCCTTTAAATTCGTTTCTTGGTATTTGAAGGAATAATAATCCGAATTTCAAAACAAAAGTTACCACAGTCCACTTTGAAGGGCGGGTCCAGGCAACCTTAAATGTTATAGAAATTCCTATAAAAGAATTATTTAGATTAATTTAAATTGTATAAAACTATATTTTATCTTTTTTAAACAATAAAATAATTTCTTATTTCTTAATTGCTAAGTATGGGTTAATTAGTTGAAAACAGCATTTAAATTTATGAAAACCATGATAATTTTAATTTTTATTAAGGCTAGTCAAATTTAACAAATAGTGTTATTTATCATAAAATTATTAAACCTAGATTACAGATTAATTAACTGGATTTTCTAAAATAGATTTTATCAATTTCTCGTTTTTGTCAGTCTTTTTTAAATTTCAAATTCGTACTTATTTAATTTCTTATTCAATCTTGTTGATCAATTTAGTTAATAATATACTAATCTAAGACTTTATTATCATTGTGTTCTATTTTATTCTTCAATTACGCAACAATTATTCTCTGTTTAATACATTATTTCATTGGGGTATTTATTCTAATTTTTAATTATTTCATAAAGTCTTTCGGTAAAGTCAAAATTTATTAATATCATAGTATGCAATTTGAGGGAGCTTCTTTTTTCTTCTTAACTCACATTAGATTTTCTTTTGTAAAGTTTTCTATTAAATTACATATTTGATCCTCTCATGTAAGTTAATTGTTGTTTTTAGTGTAAATTTCAATCATTATTTATATTATAATTATAAAGAAGTATTCTTTCTTTCTTCTTATAATTTAATTAAACATAAAAATAAGAATCAGCCACTAAATATTTTCTTAAATGAGTTATTGACGAGGGCATCTTCAAGTATAATAAATATACTTTTATTTTCATTATTCATAGTTGTCTCATAAATATATCTTACTAATCATATTCATTAAGGTATTCTAAATTAATGCGATTTAAATATAATTATGAAAGAGCAAATAAAATAAATAAATATCATATTGATTAGTTCATTAAACTCATATGATCTCAGCATATTAGTACTAACTTTTGATTTTTTTATTATTAATATCGTTCATTCAATATATCTTAAGCTTTTTAATAATTGTAAGATCATAAATAATTTCTAAAATAACTACAAGATATTGTTAACTTATTATATTCTAATTTAACATACTATATTTAAGAAATTAAGCTTGAAGAATACTCAGATTTTTAATGCATAAATATGACGGCTTAATTGAAGAATTACTATATATAGATATATATACAGACGTTGAAATTTTTTTTGAAATTAAGGTGGTTGTATTAATTAGATTATGAATGAGAATGCTTTTATTTTAATAGTAAATAATACTTTCAAATACTATTTAGTAATCTTAGTAGGAGGATTGATGAGCAAAAGTAAGATCTCAATAAAACTGGGATATTTAGAAACGAATAGAATTTACTTATTATTTGCTAACTATTTTTGACTTAGGATCAGTAGAAGCAATTGAATCTCAGATTTATGACAAAGGCATATTCATTTAAGATTTAGCAAAGATTATTCATAAGATGTAATCGAAGATTTCTAATTATTAATACTACAAGATTCGTAAGAACCTCCTTGGAAATTCTTAAATCCTTAAGAGAATTTTCAGATCTAAGAGCACGCTTAAAAATGAAAAGAATGAGCAGGATTCTAAGCTATACGGATAAATACTCACTAAGTAATAACTTGACTATCTAATTTCAGATAATTTCATGCAATAATAAATTGGTAAATCTCTCAGAGAACGCGCAATCTTGTTTCGCAGACGATTCCCAGAATCCAGGATAAGCTATTCTCAAATACTTAAGATTTATGGCAGGTTTGGGATCAAGTACAAAATTATAAATCTAGTTAAAAGGACTTATAGCATGCTATAAGCTAAACTATAAAATCTTCTCTTCGAAATGAAAGCAAAAGTGTGCATGGAACAATATTTTGGATCTAAGATCATCTTTGATGATAAGGCAATATTCTCACCTCAGACTTAGTTAAAACCTTCTTGGGCTGTAACATAAAATCATCCTTTTGTCAAAGATCGGAGATCAGAGATGCAACCATATGCTCTAATTGCTGGCGTAGCTTAAGATCAGGGGCTGGTCCATTTCAAGATTCACAGTAGATCCGAGCGTAATCAAGAATTCATTAAATTCCTTGGAGAGATAAAGTAGATGTTTCGATATCAGAGAATCGCAATTTTCATGGATAATCTCTCGGTGCATTGAAGTAGAGCAACACCATCCTGCCTTGATAAGCTTGGATTAATCCTAATCTTTAATGTTCCGTATTCACCCAAATTCAATGGGAATGAGAGCACATTCTTCACGATAAAGCAGAATTACAAGAAGAATCAGGAGATTGGCTGAGAATGAACGGATGAACCAAAAGTAATGTATAAGAAAGTCTATTTATTGAGTTAGAAAAGCTGTAATATAATATTAATTTAAATAAGGGTTGGAGTTTATACTTAGGATTTAATATTTTAAATAAATTAACATTATTCAGTTTTAGTCCATTGAATTCTTTGTGGGGTCCGGTCTTAAAAGTTTATTATTTGCAAAGATCATTCTGCTAATCTTTTGCGTTTTGTAAAATTCCTTGATTATTCATTTATAAATGGATTCTATGGAATCTGAACAGTCAATTTCTATCAGATTTCAAAGAATTTGTTTTAGGAATTGCGGCTCCCCAATTTTGCTTTCTATTTCATAAGGAAGATTCCTTTCCCAGGTTTACCTAAAAGTGTCAATGTAAAGAATAGCTACTCGAGACAAACGGATGCTTAAATAATTATTCGAACCAATCTTTTGTAATCTCAATCCAGTTAGCTTATTTATATTGTGCTCCTTCATTATATATAACTGTGCGAGCATGATCTATCATTGATCTTAAGTATTCATTCTTTATTGTTCCCAGGATCGTAAAGAAGAACATCCTCTCAGGAAGCTGTCGAGAGTTCATCTCAAGATTAGGGAGGTACATACTGACTTGCTCATCTTTTATTACATCGGGGTAAATATTTTTTTCATAGATAGTTTCTGATAGTGCGGAATCTTATTCTTTTACACTTAGTCAGATCTCAGGGCTCTTTTTTATCCATTTAGGATCGATCTCAAGAATGCGATCCGAGTTGCTTGATAAGGTGCCAAAAATAAATTCAGTATTTGTAATGTTATTTGAAACTAAAATCCTACAATGGACAATCAAGTATTTGTAAAGATCCTCCTTCGATCTGAATCTACTCGTAATTTCCTCACTTTTGACTAATCTTGATTAGCTCATCTACTGCTTATATTATATAGTTTAGGGGATTTTTATTTTAAATTATTATTTAGTCTGGGATTAATTAAATACATTATCTTTCAGAATGTGTTTTAATTCCCTTATTAAATAGTTTTCTTTAGATTATTAGGGAGTCTCTCATAGAATCACAAAATTCTTGTTAAAATATTTTAAAGATTTGAGAAATCATTCTTGACCTGTGATTCTTATATTTATATAATAATTAATTGAGGAGAATTTTCTATATTCCTGAATTTTAAAATTTGTTCCTAAATTTTTGACATTCTTTATTAGTCTGAGAAGTTTAGGATTTTATTAAAATCTAATTATTTATAAAAAATCTGAGATTCTCATTCCTCTTTTAGTATTGAAAGATTGTGGTCAAAATTTAATTATATTATTAAACTTTTAAGTTAATTGATCTAAAGGGTATTAAATATGCTCAATTACAAAATGAAATCCTTAAAAATGGATAGCTCCCATCAAAGCAGCTCATCAGAGGATGACTCATAGCAGAGATTCACCTATCAAAATTTTAGAGATCAAAACTCATTATAAGAAAATTAAGTTTATTTATATCTTACTCCTTGTTAAAGGAAATCTAATTTGGCACTTGAAGCATCTGATGACATAAAAGAATGACTACTAAGGATGCGGAAAATCCTTTCCCTCAAAGAGCAATCTTAATAGGCATTTTCGCAAATCATCCTTCAATTCCTGGCTCACCAAAATCTCAAAAATCCTAAAAATAAATATCGCAATGAAGGTAATCCAGAAAACAATCAACCAAGTTCGATCATGACTCAGACCAATCTTAGCAAGAAAATAGTAAAATCATCATTTAGCCTAGAGAATTCCTTCAAAACAAATAACTTCTGAAGAGATAAAAACTATATGATTAACAATAAAGTGATTACTTTAAATCACATTAATAACAAAACGAGATTTAAGAGAGATGATCAAGTTACAATCTTGACTTCTTAGAATCCTTCGATTTGTAACAAAAGCTAATGATATCAATCTTTCATAGTCTTAGATTTATCGCATCAAATCATAGCCCTATCACAACAATGGGCACTCATTTTTACGGAATCCTCTCTTTCAATCAAACCTAATACAGATTCTACAGCGAACCTAGATTCCTTGATGAGCAGCATTTGTAAATAAATCTCAGCAACGAGTTTTCTGTTATCAAGAAAGCCAAGGATCTGGGATTCAAGAATGTAATAAATCTTGAGCACCTAGTAAAGGGGGGGGGATCACATTGGATTGGCCTACTAAGTCTTCGTCTAAAACTATCATGATTTTCTGAGATTCAATTTCCACTCAAGAAAATTCAAGCAGTTATGCCTCGGGATCTTAAATGGTGTGAGTAGGCTTCACAGTTTGAGATTCACTCAAAGAAATTTAAAACCTAAGAATCTTGTCATAGATATAGATCCTCTTGAAATCAGGATTGTTAACTTTGAAAAGCAATATTGCATTCGAATGTAAGCTACTTCAACTTTACAGAAGACATTCCATTCATACCACTTCAAGGATAGTTTACATAAGGAGATCTCTCAAAAGATCTCTATGCTTGTGTATGCATAATTATTTATACTTACATATGCAAAGACTTTTTCATTAGCGTCGAATCCCAAGAGAAGCTGATCGTTCATGCTATGAAAATCAAAAATGATCCAAAATTCTGAAGAGCTCTAATTAAGATCATTGATTTTTTCTTTCTAGAAAATGATCAGAGTCTTTGGATTATATATAACTTTAGAGATCACAATCCCTCTTTTAATAAATCCTTATTGCATAATAATCTTTAAATACATTTTAAAATTACATTCTTAAATCATATGAGTTAATAAACTTCAATATTTAACAAACCCCAACCTTTAAAAAATAGAACCATATATTTTGATTTAAAAATTAATTCCAATCACTTATAACAAATTCAGACAAATAAACTTTGTTTTAAATCTTTATTTTGATCTTAAAATTAATTTTAATCTAATTAATACAACCACCTTAATTTCAAAAGGTTTTTCACCATGGGGAATAATTTTTAAATAAATTTTATGAGAGATAAAGTAGATAGTTTGTTTAATTGAGGAAGGATGACAAAATTTTTTATCTTATGTCCAAAAAAGAATTTAAAACAAATTAGAATCAATTAGAGCAAAATAAAATTGTTTAGGGAAAATATTTTGTTCATACTGATGGTTGAGTAGTTATATTATAAGTAACTGTAAAGAAATAACATGAATTATCAGGGACATATTCAATGATCCTAAAATGATATTCTAAGAACTAAAGAAAATAGTATATTTTATAGTAAATTTGTGTAACTTTTTAAGTAACTTATCAAGCATTTTATTTATAATACATAACCTTGAAACCCAGAACAAATAGCAGCATATTTATTTTTAAATATTGTTGGGAAGAAACTTTGCTTAATTTCATTATAATATAAAATTTATTAACATATATATCAAACATTATATTAAGTAAAATATATGAATTTTGAATCAATCATATCTCACACATAATAAATCCATTTACTACAAAAGAGGTTAAATAAGTAAATTGATAAGGATCTTTTAAAAATCTTATTCAAAATATATTTCATTATGAACTTAGGAGCTGATTCGTTAAGTTCCTTCTATGTTATTCTAATTTATAATCGACCTAATATTTCATAAAAATTGCATTTTTTATGTAATAAGCATTTGATAACCTTATTGATTATTGACAATATCACCCTTAAATTAAATATTAATTATAATTCCTGCATGATTATAATGTTATGGCAAAATTTTTTAAATAATTGACTCGATTAATTGTCCATAAGAGAAAAATATAATCAGGGTATAATTATATAAACCTAGCTTAATTTTATTAATTTCAATCAATTATAATTATATTTTTATTTAATTGTTCAAAATTCGGATCCTCTGTCTAAATTGCCCTGTGGTGCGTTATTTTAATAATCCCTATCAAACTTTAATCAAGCTTATTTGAACTTTTCTAATACTAATTTTATATATTTTAAGATGTAGATGTTTTTGGATTAATTTGCTTGTTATTAAAATCTCAGCCAATTTTTTCAATATTTTAATCTGAAAATTCTTAACGAATTATATAATATTATTTAAGACTTATTATTTAAAATAATTGAGCAATTAATATTTAAGTATTTCATTTATATATTTAAACTTTATTTCCAATTGATATATTTTTAAACATTTTTATTAATTACCAATTTAATTAAAATATTAATGTACAAATGAAACTATTAAAAACTGTCTTATAAAGATTTTATTTTCATGCTTTTAATGCATAATGCAATTTATTGACAAGCTAGACTGTAATAAAAGATGTATTAATTTCATGCCAAACCTAAATACTTAATATTACATTAGAATTAATTTGCGAGCTAAAAATAAAACAAAACCAGTAAATATACATTGAAAAATTGGAAAGTCTAGATGTATAATAAATGCTAGTTTTGACCATCATCTAATGTTTTAAAAGCAGTCTACCATCAATTATATATAATCAAGTTAAGTATTTATTTATTAATTTATGAAATTAAATAAATTCCTTCTTATAATTCGCCTATTTCATTAGTAAAAATTATAATCATTGGAGAATACTCTACGATTTCTAAAATTTACTCTTTAGTAGTTTTAATTTAAATCACATTTTAAAAGGTTTCCTTGATATTGTAGGGTAAAGTTTTTATGGATTTTATTTTATTTTAAAATGAATTCTTCTCTTTAATTTTTATCATTATGTTTAATAAAAATGGAAAATTTAATTACAATTATTGTAGGAATACATTCGATTTGGGAAAATGAATTAAAATTTATTTAATTAAATATTAAAATCATGGCAGTTATGAATTCCAAAGTGACTCAAAATTCAAATCTGAGTCGATTCTACGGTAGATCCCGCAATTTTAGCTGAACTTTATTATTAGCAATATTCTTGAATCATTCCAGGAAGAGAGATATTTTGATATTGAGCTAACTCCCAAAAATAGTAAAAGGGGTTTTTCTCGCTTGGGAGAAGAAATAAAATCATTATAGCAATAACAACCACCATCTCAATTTTAATGTGCTATCCAGAGAGTATAGATTTGTTAGGGCTTAGAGACATTTTCCAAAAACATAACTGAAGGTAATTAATAATTAATTAAATTTAATTTTAATCTATTTTCCCAAATCGAATGTATTCCTACAATATTTAAGTTATTGACAATAATTAATTAATTTTGAATATAAATAATCATTAAGGTAAAATACAATTATCAATTATTTATGTGAATTTTATATTTTATATAAATTATAAATCTAAATTTATATTATTATCTTTTAATTGTTATTTAATTTATAATTTTTATGTTGCTTCCTAGTTTAATGAGATTAATGTTTAAATTAATTCAATTTCACCATACTAATAAATTAATTGAGATAATTATGATTGGAAAAGAAACATACATATTATCTAGTTAATTAGATTCAAGTATTTTAAGTCATATAATGATTGTATTTTTACTTCAAAATAAAATAATCAAAAAATCAAAGTAATTTAATTGAAATAGTAATATTTAATTATATCAAGAATCACATTTCAGATTAAGGATATTTAAATAAATACTAAATATACTTTAACTTTGTTATTTTAGATTCATTATCAAATATATCAGGTATTAAATTGCATTTTTCTTCTTTGTAGTTTCATAGCTATATTTATCATCATCATTATATTTATTTCAAAAAGTATATATCAATAAAATACCATAATATTCAATTAAATTAAATTTATTATGTTTGAAAATGCTGAGATTCATTTAAGTATTTAATTTTATATAAACCATGATGAAATAATAAGATAATACTATATAATTATTATATAAATGAATTTTGTGATACTAGAGTATAATAAGTCATGACTAACTGAAAAACTCTTTGGAGCGGAGCAGATGATCAAATATTTTCAGCATGTAATTCTTAAGATGGCTGAATTAATAGGAAATCCCTCCATTTCTTTTCCATTCTATTAATTACTAACACTGTATTTAATGTATTAATTGGCACACTACTGCATCATATAAATATTGATTGGCAATCTTTAATGACTCTAGTGTAACAACATTCCATATACTATCTAACCTTTGATAATAAAAAAGAATATATATATATAACTTTTAAGAGATTGAGAATGGATTAAATAAAATTAGAAAGTTAATTGCTAGGTGGTACTAACCACTTAGGACTTTCTAATAGAGCTTTCTACTACATTAAGGCCAATCGTGGACAGGTAGGGGGTTGCTGGGCGCAACGCATGAGGGACCAGTCGGCGGTGTTCAATCTGTCACCATTCACTCTTCGAGTGAGCTGGATCCTAAGATTTCCCTGCATTAGATGAGTTACCTGGCTTGAGTTCAGTTTCCTAGGTAATAGGGAGCAGGATGAAGGTATGCTCTACCTTTGAAAGTGAGAAGACGAAAACCAATGAAGCTAACCATAAGGATTTTTCTCCCACACCGGGTTAGGGTGCTGAAGCTACCACAGCAAAAGGATAGGGATTACGTTTCCCAGCAGCGTTGGGACCGGTAAGAGTTCTTCTCCAACTTCTATCTCTTGGTTGAATGATGCAAGCTCTGTCCGGGTTATAACCAGACATCTTGATTTTTGGAGGAGACTAGGTGATAGTGAGATTGGTTTTTTCGGAGTTTTCTACTTTACGACTGCCACGTCACGGAATTTGCCACGCCAACTCACTCAGATACGTCTACGTCACGACTAATATTGATGGTTTGATTTTAGTATTAAACAGTGATATGTTAAAATTTATTTGATTTAAATCATTCACCATCAAAATGGATTTATCCAAATTTACTCTTAACTTTACATTGAATCGCAGCAAACCTAAATTGAAATTTTATTGAGGAGATTCAAGACCATATAAAAGATGGTGATTAGCTGCGTGCTTCATGCTAAGACTGCATGTTTAAAGAAATGTTTTATTAATTTAATTAAATAAAATAATTACATAGATCTGAATCAGGTAGGCTGGTGGGTGGCAACTTGCCCATTAGGAGGGCGCCTGGTTCAACCCCAAGACCTGGCCATGGATTTTAACCCCCGAATGATGTAAGGTCTACTATACTTGGAGTAGCAGCATGGAGATGGGTGGCAAGTCACACATGCTACCTGATTCAGATCGGATTCTTCAGTCGGCAAACCTATACATACCCCAGGGTAAACACCAATTAACTTACCTTTAGTAGTCTCAGAAAGATTTTGCAACCATGTGATTTTGATGTTTGTAACGGTTTTCCTGGTTGTCGTGCTGTTTACTTCTTCAACATAGTTAATAAATGTTTATATAATTGATAGTAATAGTAATAGTAATAGTAATAATAATAATAATAATAATAATAATAATAATAATAATAATAATAATAATAATAATAATAATAATAATAATAATATAATAATAAATATAATATATATATAATAAATAATTATATAATAAATAAATATTAAATTAATAAATAATAATAATATAATAATAATAATAATAATAATAATAATAATAATAATAATAATAATAAATTATAAATACAAATTCTCATTTGATTAATAGCTACTACCACCAATTCTTAGTCTAATCCAAACTAAAATAATTAAATTTTAATATTTAGTTTAATAATGCATCTGAATGCGATATAACTCCTTAATATTATTTAATCTGTTATGCTTGCTGTTTTAACATAGTGAATCCTATAAATAATTAATTCCTTCTTAATTTAACCATGAATGAGTCAATGAATGATCGTCAAGGAAGTCTTTATAAAATATAATATGATTTAATTGAATTTGAGTAAAAGTCAATTTCATTTACAAAGGACATTCAAATGTATAGAAGTGCGAGATATACTATTTAAAGTATGATAAGGATGATCATGACTTGAGCACACAGATGAAAACTGTTTAGACCACATATAAATTAGTATAATTAAAAGGAAAAGAATGAGAATATGGGCTTTTGTAGCAGTAATTTAACCTTACTCTAAAACTGAACATTGATTTGATTCATAAAAATGAGAAAAAAAAGAAAAAGTTGCAAAGAGTTTGTTAAGTCTAAAAGAAAAGCAAGCAATAAATGTAAAAGAACAATAGAAATAAATTGATAAGGCAATTGCTCAATTTATTCTGGACATAGTTTCTATGAGTATATTCCAGAAATATGTTCTTTTGCTATAAATGCAAAATAACATAATTAGGTAAGAAATAAAAATTATCAAGAAAGATTTATGCATTCGATAATATGATTAATTAATTTTCAAATTATTAACTTTAATAAATATATCATTTAGATAGATGAAAATCTTATTGCAGTGAGTTAGGACATAGAATTTTATCATATATAAAATAAATAAACTAAAAAAGGTCTATAAAATAAGGTAATTTAGAACTGATTCAATTATGTATAAGTTTCAAGCAAGCAGTCATATATACCTTTTTAAAGGCTATTGAAAGTGTAGAATAATCATGGCATGTTCTGGCGATATCCTCATCTAAAGCACCATATACATACAGAAGACAACTTAATCATTTATCTAATCACTTTTATATAAATTAGGGCCCTTAATTTTCCTGATTTATTAATCAATATTTTTACTAAGCTTCTTGAATCATTATTTGCTCTTGCTTTGTGATATCCCTAAAATGGTAATAATCAATTTTCCATATTTATTTCAACTATTCTTCATTCTTTCCAATTAAAGTGACCGCTTTATACATCTAAATAATTCCTGGAATAGTATCATAATTCACATGACCTCCCCCTCATAGAATATACTCAAAATCTGTGGTACTTTCTTCTTCTTCTTTTTATTCAGCATTATGTGCAAATATTTCTCCTTTTATCATACTTATAAATAGCAACTATATTTTTAGTATTCAAGAGATCATTACTCTCTACTTTTCCATATTTATCAACAGCCACTACAACTTGATAATGTTTCAAGCTCTCTGTTCAAGCTCATCTTCCTACAGCTTTCAATTCAATACCACATTTTTTGTTTATTTTTTGCCAATATCCATATGATCAATATCTTTTTTTGAGATATTAAGGCTATTTCTACCAGCAAAAACATTAGTTATTAGAAGAATATGCATTTTTTACTTCTCATAAAATTTCATAAATGAAGTAAGAAAATCTATAAAAGAAATGGACAAATCTTATCTATGTTACCTAATAGAGCAATTTCAATACTTACTCTACAGTAAAAGCTCAAGCTCAGCAGCACAAGTACCAACAATAAACATAGATTTCATGATTTCTTCTAGTGAAAGTGCTCTGGTTGATGACAAGATATGATTCTCACTAGTTTTATTGTAGGAACTGGTATTAGTTCACTTCCTTTTGCTTTAAATATTAATATATATATATATATATATATATATATAATATATATATATATATATCCTTGATTACCACTGTTCTTCCTATAATTTAGTAAATATCGATCTTGTTCTTAGAGGGAATCTTGCCTAGACTCTGGGCATAATCGACTTAGTTCTTCTTCAAAGGGAAATTAATAATGGTGGTTAGACTAGTCATCGTATTTTCTTTTTGTATCATCAACTATGCATAATTCATTCCTATATCTTTGGTAAAAATAATATATATTTACTTTCAATTAACTAATAAAATATTATAAGTTTTTATTACTTATTCTCTGAATACATTGTTATAATTATGAGTAACAATTAGAAATGTTTTAAATGGGATACCTCCTTCATTAAGCAAATGCCTCCTAATTAGAACAATAATATATATATAAGTTTTCATAGTAAAATAGTATAGTATAATGTAATAAAATATAATATGATATAATATAATATAATATACCTCTCTTTTTAATGCAAAATGTTTTTATTCCATTCTATTTTGGTATAATTGCAGCCACATAACCTTTTATTACTGAATTTAAAGATATTATTTGCCTCCAGGATCGTCCCCTATCACAGCTAAGTCCTACTCCTTGACATCTACAAGGACATTCTCATTTGAAAGCTTAGTAAAATCCGGTGATGTTTCCCAAACAAAAAAGGCAGTCGAAGATAGATACATAATCATAATTCAAATATTATTGTAAGAATTAACTCTTTTTGTGATTGCTTTATATTATTATTCAGTATAAAAGTGTGAATATTAGAATTGTTTCATTATGAATGTAAAATTTTAATGTGATTTATTCCTATTTATTATGTGTAATAAGGTGATAAACTGAAGTTGCTTAAATTATTCACAAATTACTTCTAAATGATTAAGAATATAGTAAAATAAAAAATATCATTAAAGTAATGGATTATTACCAATCACAGATGAGCAAGCAACTTAGGAATACAAAATAAAGTATCCTGTAATATGGATGGTCTATAGAAAATACTTCAACTATCATTAGTGAATATAAGACACTTTATAATAAAATTACTACAGCTTTATCAAAAGAAGAATAATGATCAATGTACAGCTGGCGCTTGTTTAAAATTTTGAGAATTTAAATTAATTCATATTAATGTTTATCGCTAAGAAAAGCAAATAGATTGAGTTTAATATTATAATATTTGTTTTATTTCAGTAAATACAGTTATAAATATAAATTATTATCAATAAAAAGTGCAAGAGACAGATAATTTTAATTTTGTTTATTACTGGGATACACAGTTTGAAGAAATTATAAAAAACTAAATTGGAAGTAGTCCTTCATGACTATAATTATTTAATTAAATTATAAATGATCTTAACAATTTGAGAGTACATAGAAATCATTCAGGAGTGTAGAGAGAGAAGATTGGAGAAAATACAAAGTATCAAGTAGATTTCACCACGTCAAACTTTAATGCTCAATAATCTTGAATGAATCAAGTGATCTCAATACTCTTAAAGATAAAAACCTCAAGGAAGGTATGGAATTCAACATAAATTATTTTAAATATGCGTTATTTCAAAAAGCCAATATTATGAATAAGTAAATTATAGTAGAGTTAATCCTAAATGTAATGCAGACAAACAAAGCTATTTATAAAAAAATAAAAGATGACAGAATAGAATCTTAAAACTTCAATCATTCCAATTTTAATGAAGAATAATAACTAAATTATATTGATTAATTTATCTCATAAAATTTAAAGAAGAAAATATCGAATATCAACAATTAAATAATTATCAACTAACAAGCAGACGTCTGAAATAGCGATAGACAATATTTAATATAAAAGAATTAAAATCTTCAAATATTTCAGATTTAATATATGATAAAACTTAAATTCTTTTTTGTGTCTTTAATTGTAAGCAGGTAAAAGCCATCATGTGAAGTCATTTTAGGTATAAATATATTCACAACTTATTTATAAAAAGAGGCACTTAGAATTCAATGAATCTAGGATTATTCCCTATTTAAACTCCAGAAATTATCTCGCTTAGTGTCAAGTCTATGATTTAAATATATTATAACTAAATTTAGAATATTCAATAATGTTTATAATTTATTGTTTATTACTATTGGAGCCACAAAAATTTCCTAGTAATTATTAAAATTTTTAAAATATCTTAATAATCTAGGAAATAACTTTGCAAAATTTTAGTTTTAAAATATTTAAAGTAATCATTTTTTAAGAGTATATAACTTTTACAATGTCCATAAAAATATACATAGCTTATTTAGGGTTTTTAATAAATATTTTGTTAAAATCAATAATTGTATTTTAGTATATTTTTTATATTTCATAGATACATATTAAGAAATATGTATTATCAAGAAAGACTAACCTATCAACTTCATTTCCTCACCTTTTATATATCCTAAGATATTAAAATCTACATAAATAGGGTTTGAAAGATCCTCTACAATAGCTGATATCTCTTGAATAATGAAGACCACTTTAAATTTACTTTACGACTGCAGGCAAGTAAAAAGAGATATTTTGACAATTTCATGCTATATATATGGAGCATGGGCAATCACCTGTGATGCCCAAAAATGTTGTTTTTTAATACTTCATCCTCAAATACCCCTAAAACCTGGTTAAAATTGCCATAATATAACAACATAATATTGACTGCAGCGAGAGCTATGTCACTAAAATAGGAATATTATTTATAATACCAAAATTTATAATCATTTTTACAATAGAAAGTTAAGGTTTTGCATAGTAATTTAAGTTACTCATACCAAAAAGGCCTCTAATAAGGCAATAGAAAGGAATGAACACAAAACTGATGATTTAGAAGGTTGGGTCACGAATAATCACTTTAAAAAATTTATAGATCTTAATAAATTCTGCTAAAATTGCTTTAAAAGGCTTCCATAAATTATATATTATTGATATGAATTTTGACATCTTGGGTTGCTATATCATAAATGACTAAATTAAAGATTCTCGCGAGGAATCAAATTTGCATACTTAGTGTGACCACAGACCAATTTAAGAGTTCAGACTTAAAATCTACTGGCAAATTAATAAAATATTAAAAAACTTTTGCCTAATCTCGAATTTTCATAAATATAACATAATAACATTCAAAATCAATCTTTTAAAATTAATCATAATTTCCTCATCTCTACGAATTGAGAGAGTTAAAGCGCCTAGTGTAATTTTAAAAATTATAAAAAGTAGAAAATAGATAGAATTGTCAGCAGAGGTCAGCATCATTTCTATAATTTTAATTTTGCAATAAGACAAATATTACTTTTTTTAATTTTTATATTGCAGAGAACCTCAAAGTCCCCCAGTAGAACACCTTGCCTCTTCTATATTTAATTCTATGTGTATTATTTTCGAATAATTCGTACAGTGAGCTACGTTATTAGATGTGCTTCAGCTTAAATTGACTTAACATGAATATACATAATATTTTCCTAGCCAAAACATGACTAATTACTTTTCCATTGCTCCTCAAATGATACTGAAATTTATACTGATTTTTATAAAAATATGTTTCACTCGACAAGTTGAATAAGCAGCATCAATTGAACATTATGAAATGAAGTATGACTTTTCTTTTCATTATATGAAATTTATTTCACTTAATAGTCTAAGTTGGGTACATTGAATGTTGAATTGCGAAACTATCTGATTGCCTTCGTCTGGCTTGCTTAGGTCCTAAAATTAATGCATATACAGTATTAAAAAATAATAAAAGTTATTGTAGGAATACATTTGATTTGGGAAAATAATTTATAAATTAAATTATTAAATATTAAATTCGTGGCAGTTAACTTTCTGGAAACCTAGACAATATGGTACTTGTTTGATAGAGAATTCAAAATTAGCTGGACTTTACTATTGGCGGTGCCCCTCTATCACATCCCCAGAGCGAGATAACTCAACTTTAATTTTGAGTGATTTGCATAATTGATTTTTATGCCATAATTAAAGTTGAGTTATCTCGCTCTGGGGATGTGATAGAGGGGCACCGCCAATAGTAAAGTCCAGCTAATTTTGAATTCTCTATCAAACAAGTACCATATTGTCTAGGTTTCGAGAAAGTTAACTGCCACGAATTTTAGTAATTATTAATTAATTTAAAAGTTAATTTCCCAAATCAAATGTATTCCTACAATATAGAATAAATAGATAAACATGAATGATTAAAGAGATGAAATTTAATTAAATTCTTTAAAAATTTGTTAATAATTGTAAATTGAATTTTATTCTTGATTTTACTTGATGATTATTATTTTAATGTCTATGATTCTAAGTAATTCATTTTCTTAATTAAATTTTTTATATAAATACATAATTTATGGATGCAATGAATATTACTTTCGGAAGAGGCTTTAATAATAGTTATCTATCATTAATATCAACTCTATAAAATTTTAATATTATAATAGTTACAAGCAAATTATTAAGACAAGTACGTTGATAAACTTTCATCATATTGTAAAATGGAGCTCTATAAATACTTTTAAGGAATGATATAAATTCATGATAGAATTAATTATATTTAAAAATATTGATAAAATGCAATTGAATGTAAAAATAGATTATTAATAGAAATACACCGAGCGTAATTAGTGGCAGTTAAAATTTTATATTTATAATAATTAAAAGCAAAACTAAATAGATTATTCATGATATATAATACACTATAAATATAGAATTTTAATTAATTAATTACTACATAAGCTATCTAACTTTAAAATCACTCTGCGGGTTCTACTTCTACCACTTGATTTCCAAATGCGTCACACCCAAGAGTTACGTTATTAGTCCTTGCAAATACTTCCAACTTAAGTGTGTCCGGTGCCATTTGCTAAACAAAATTATATATTGAGTCATGTTTCTAAGAGTGTTTTTTCTCCCCAAAAATTACACTCGAAGCATTGCAACCATAAACCATTTCCTGGACATTTCCTTTTGTTGCTATAAAGAAACTTTTATTGCTGTGAGAAGTTTATTTCCCTAATCCGTGATGCAGTATCTCATTCTTCGTCAATTTATTCCACTTTCCTCTATCTGCTTTTGTATATCCATGGATTTTAAGGAATTCATTTGCAACTTCTCTTTTTTAGTTGACTATCCATAAATCAAAATCCCTCTAATCTGAAATTTTTGTATGGGCATTTCAAGCATTTCCTTGTCAGAGAGTGTTGTATAAGGAAAATTCTATTTAAGCCTCTATGGAGGGTCCATCATAATTACATCGTGAAGTCTTCCATTTGCATTTATTATGTTTTTCCTAATTTCTTCCCATTTTCATAAATCTCGCACATCACTCTCATTCACAAAGGAGTCTCTTAAGATTTTGTAAGTTATATTCTTTATTCTCTTTTAGATTGGAAAGAGCTGAAAGTTCTTTTTTACTCTCATCTAAACAACTGCAGTCCCCTGAATCGCACTATAAATTTAATCTATGCTTGATTTTTTAATTTTTCTAATAGAGTTGTTGGGTCTCATTGAGCATTTCTCAAGGTGTGTATCGCAATTTTAGGATCAGTGAAAAGATAGGTTGCAATACTGGCAAATCTTTTAGGTTGATAATTACTGAATTCTATGGACTTTATGGCCTTGTTTATGGTGTCTGCTTAAGTGGGAATGCAAAGCTGTATAAGTATGGAATTTTTCGAGCAGTATGGGCAGTTATAGTCTTGCAATAGAGCTATGAATGGTGTCTTTCCCATTAGTTTATTATTATAATTGTTTTCTTTAGCATATTTAATGCGCAATAAGCTTTAAACTATGATATCGGATTGCACTTTAAACATATAATTAGAGCATTTTTTTTCATTCTTGATTTTTTAGCAAATTTTTGCAAAAGAAGTCTTTACTGATATCTTAAAGTGCAGAAATTTTATTGGAATATCAGAAGACGATCAAAAAGAAAATGGACTAATTTTATAACTTGTAAATAATTTAATAAACTAGAAGATTTATTACAATTAATCAAACAGCTCACTATGGCATATTATAATAATAATAAAATTAAATTAATATAATTATAATTTATTTGAGTTAATTCGAAAAGGCCACATAGCCCAAAATAATTAAATTATTATTAAGTTTAAGCTATTTTTTTACTTTATAAAAATAAAAATAAAAAGATGAGCATCAACTTAATTGAAAGAATCAATTCTAGTTTTTTACTCTACGATCCCGAAATCTACAAGAAATTATATTTTCTTGATTTAAAGTTTCTTATATATGACTTATCGCCATTTGACTAAGTATCAAATTTTAATATTTAAACCCCTTAATAGTATTAATGATGTCCTCATTCTATGACAACACAAGCAAATATATTGCAAAAATTATAATTATAATTTGACTTTTTAAGTAACCAGAGTATTCTTTCAATGAGAAAGTTGCCTAAAAAACTATATTGCTAGATTATAAATTAAAAACTGCAAAAAATGCTCGCAAATCAAGAATGCAAAAAATTTCTCTTAATTTTATAAAATTATGGCTTTAAAACATATAATAGAGTGCCTTATTTTAATTGTGGTATAAAAAGACAGTTAAATATAATTAAGAAATTCGTAAATTTAAATCCAAATACTTTATTGAAAAATGAATTAATATAATCTGTTATCTTCATTAATTTCTTATTAGATTGTATTCCACCTAAATTGCAAGTTACCTTCAATAAGGCTCTATAATATATATTAAGGAATCCGCAACTCTTATCAGAATTTCAATAAGTAGACTTTATAAATTTAAATTATTCGATTTTTGTAACTATGAACAAGGAAAATAGAATCACCATTCATGACCCTAGAGAACTAGCGAGCATGTCAAGCTCAAGAAAGACTTGGTATTATTTCTCAAATACAACAGTAATTTGTTTGATCTTTAAAGCTTAAAGAGGTATATTTTTTCCATCTGATCATCATCTGACCATGAGATTTATGAAAGACTTTTTAAGTAAGGAAAAGAGTTTCTCAAAGCTGCTGATGTTATGCATTTCAATGTCCCTTATTATGAAGAACTTTCTATAAGCAAAGTGTTTAGTCAAGTTAAGGATGATGAAGAATTCATGAGCTTCATAAGCTACTACAACGACTATTAAATATTACCAGACAGAAAAATATTTCTATGATGCACTTGGCACCCTTCACCCTCGCTATGTAACAAACATTATAAGGAATGCTAATAGAGCCAGAAACCTCTGTGACCAGGAGGAAGAGAAGCAAGAAAAATATCAATTAGAGAGAACATCTTTCGCAAGATAGAGCAGGATCCCAATAACTCAAGTAAAAGTATTATTGTAGAAATACATTCGAAATTGGAAAATTAAATATAATTAAATTAAATATAAATCAAAATTGTGGCAGTTAAAGTTGGCCAATTTAAACAATCTTGGACTCATTCGATAGAGAATTCAAAATAAGCTGGACTTTACTAGTAGCGGTACTATTTTATCTCATCTCTGGAACGAGATAACTTCACTTTAATTAAATGCTTCTAAATTCATTAAATTATACTCTCACATTAAAGTGAAGTTATCTCGTTCCAGATATGAGATAAAATAGTACCGCCACTAGTAAAGTCCAGCTTATTTTGAATTCTATATCGAATGAGTCCAAGATTGTTTAAATTGGCCAACTTTAACTGCCACGATTTTGATTTATATTTAATTTAATTATATTTAATTTTCCAATTTCAAATGTATTTCTACAATATAATTTTCACGAATTTTTAATAGAATCGAAAAGAAAGATGCTATAGATGCTCAAAATAAAATTAAAACCTAGAAAGTAGAGGCAAAAAAGGCAGTTGCATGAGATAAGTCAGAGTTTTCAGGAATTTTAAGAACTCATCCAATATGGGGAGTCTCAAGAATATAATGAAAGAGCAGAATTGATGAATCAGAGCCAGAGTAAAAATGAGGATGAAGAGATGGGGTGACATTTATTTTATTTAAATTATAAAAATTTCATAATTTTTACATTTGCATTTATTATATAATCATTTATCAGTTTATTATACCTTTGCGCTATTTTTGCTATTGTTTCCTTATCTACAGATTCGATTGCTTTTTTATAATATCAATTTGATCATTCTAATTGACAGTGAACTTTCTTATGACTAAATCTTTCTTGTAGTTGTACTTCAACTGCGAGAATACCTCTTCTATGCAATGGTACATGGACGAGTAAGGCGCATTACAAATCACTCTCCATGCATAACTCTTGATTGATGCAAGTACAAGCTTACTATGGTGCGATCTGAGGTTATCCTAGTATATAGTTATATTCTCATTTTTATTCTTTACCTCTAAATACTCGAGCATGTGAATTATATCCTAAATTTTCACAGTCTTAGGCTTAAATAGCCCTCCAACCCTCTACTCTAACTTATTCAAACTATAGCAAACATCGTACCAATCTTGATTCCTTCTTTATTTTTTTTCTAGGTTATCCCCTTATCTGGCCCTAGTCCTATAGTTGACTTAATAAGGCTTAAAAACAGCCACATCGATGTAAATTATCTTAAAATCGCTATCCATTTTGTTTAGCAAGGAACGGAATGCCTCCAGTCGCATCTTAGAAATTTGCGACTATTTTGACTAAGATAGGACAAAGCGAGATTACATTACTTTTAACATAACCTTGTTCTTCTTGTTGAGGTACTATATCTGCGATGGAGTAATCTGATGATTCGGAAGAAGTCAATGGAAATACAAAGCTCAAGTCTCGAGTGAGAGACCTCTCCATAGTTCAAGAGTGGTCTTATCAACTAAAAATTCCTTTGCCTCTTAAGACAGCCTTGACTTTTTTGTCATTTGAGGGGCAATATCTTTTCGTGAATGCTGGAAGTAATTTGAGCAGACTTTTCAGATATAATAGCTTGAGCAGCCTAGGAGCTATGAAATTCCGCTGATAGTGCCGTAAAAATACTTCCTAATAGTTGGTGTAGCTTCATCATATCTAATAAGAGGATTGTTTTATCGAGAGATTGCAAATAAATTTTTTCATAGCGGTTCTCAGTTATTTGATGTTGTTGATTTAATTAATAATTATTAAATTAAGTTTTAGTAGTAGTATATATCTAGATTAAATAATTATACATATAATTTGTTTGTAAGTGTTCAAAAATATAATCTTTAAAGTTTGGTTAGATTAACTGCGAAAGTATTTATTTAAATAAATCAAAAAGATGATTAAATAATTAGAAATGGCTCTCTGATATAAATTTTCAAAATGAAGGAAAGTTTCATGTTCCTATGCTATTGAACTAGAAAGAAATTTAAATTTTTTTATTGAAAAAAGTTCAACTACAGATTTGAATTTCATATTAAAGTTCACCGGACTGGTTAGTATGATTTTGATCGAGCAATTTCATCAAAAGATTCAATTTATTTAGCCAACTATAACCAAAATAATTCCATTAAATATAAAGGCTACCAAAAATACTTTATTTCACATTAAAGAGGCACGAATGGTATTAATCGAGAAAACTTAAAAACTTAGAAAAGAGGTACTTGTTATACCAGAAACACGGCATCTAGATAATGGATTTAGGTATAAAAACAACACAGAAGTTTTACACAAAGTATCAAGAGCTAACACTAATGTAAGAAAATCTTCACGAGATTTAAAAAG
The DNA here is from genome assembly GCA_000711775.1 of Oxytricha trifallax. Classification (NCBI taxonomy): domain Eukaryota; phylum Ciliophora; class Spirotrichea; order Sporadotrichida; family Oxytrichidae; genus Oxytricha; species Oxytricha trifallax. The sequence continues at coordinate 10,946 of ARYC01002951.1, read as the reverse complement.
AGTATAGTAAGATAGCTGCAAGAGAAACATTGGAAGACCTCAAGAAGATTCCATAAAAAGAATATCAAGATTCATTTGAAAAAAAATTCTTTCAATAAACATCGCAAATTGCTCCATGACATATAAACAGTATCTCTACAAGAATTTAAGTGATCCTGATGCCCTTTTTTTTATTTGCCAAGAACAATCGTAATTTTCTAACTCACACAAGGTTTTGAAACATCTCGGTGTCATTCACAAAGAGAGATTCTCGGAGCAATAGCAACCTTGTAAATTTAGTAAAAAAAAACACCAACATGGGTTTCAAGAATAAATACATCTAACTAATGATTAATTAAGGGATCTTGGATACTACTAAATATCAGATGCTCTGTATTAGGTATTCTAAAAGCGAGGATAAAAAGATTCTCTGTGTCTGGAAGTACTGAGCTGCGAACAATAGCAAGAGCACCATTCTCAAAATTAAAAGATACCATATTTAACTGCAATGAGTTGATTCTTAGACAAATTCGCTTTCATGTTGAGGGGGGATCACTTGACAACAAACCGTAAGAACTGTTGATTGACGGAATGAAAATTTAGAAATTTTCATCAAACGCAACATTTCTGCAATGAAGAAGCTACTTGAGGGTAGGGGATGTGCAGTTGATGTCAATTTCGGGGAGGCACGGCATTAAGCTAGGACTGTTTAACAACATAATGACAAACGAGCTCCCGAGGAACAAATTACATCCCTAGGAAAAGGATTGTTTCGAAAGGAAGTGCATCACAGTAACTCCAAGAGTGTTGGGCAAATCAGGCAAGTTGGCTTTTCCTTTTGATGCTGTACTGTTAGCATATTACCTTTCAGACAGATCTGAAGAAGAAATCATATAGAGCTAAGATTTAAATAACAAACACACTAGAGATCAATAAAAAAATAGAATCAACAACAGAGACACGGATGTAGAGGATTACTGATCAGAGAGCTATTCTAATTATTTTAATAATTTTTTTGATTTATTTAAATAAATACTTGCGCAGCTAATCAAACCAAACTTTAAAGATTCTATTTTTTCACACTCGCACACAAATTATATATTTAATTATTTAATAGTCTAATTAGTTTTGCTTATAATTATTATAAATATAAAATTTTAACTGCCACTAATTACGCTCGGTCTATTTCTATTTAAAATCTATTTTTATATTTCAATCCTTTTTTATCAATATTATCTATAAATTATATATTAAATTGAATATTATGAATATTTAAGAAACGATTTTTTAATTTCAATGATTGATTAACAATATTATAATAATTTTATAAGAAAAATTTAATCTACAATTATCTTTGTAGTAAGATTTATCATTTTTTTCATAAATAATGCAAACAGTTATTTTCTAAATAAAATATAATTACAAATTAGTATTATATATATGATGTATGGAGGAAATATGTCTGCTCTTGGCAATGAATAGATAAAGGAGCAGCTACAGCTGAGGATGTCCAAGAGTGCCAGGGACAAGGCCCTCCCAGAAGTTATCAGTACTACTCCTATTGCAGGGATAACTAATGGTCATGAAGAGCCATTGTAATTAAATCTCCAGGTGAGACTTTAAGTTACACGAAGGATTCGATGAGAGTTGTGGACTTAAGGGATCTATTTTATCAGGAGGTTAAAAGAAAAGAATTACTATTGCAAGAGCGCTCATTAAAGATCCAAAGATTCTCATTCTAGATAAAGTTACCATTGCAATCGAAGCTGAAGATATCTCAACCAAGCAAGATCAAAAGAAGAAAAAAGCAAGAATATTCACCGAGGGACTGTTTAGCGCAGCAGACTCTAACAATCACACGTCTGATACTGTTCCCCCAGCTTAGTAATAAATATATTCCTAACTAACTAATACATAGTCATACTACACTGCAGAAAGGTTTATACCACACATTATATATAATACTGATTAATATTTAATATCTCTAGAATTTAGATATCTAGATTAATTATTTCTCTATTTTACCTAAGTGATTCACTACTACCACTACTATAATTTCAAATAGGTTTATTATTATTTTAATTCTTATTAGTATTTCTTAAAATCTTTACTTTTTAGACTGATTTTAAAACTGCAACTTCCTATTAATAATAACGATCGATAATTATTAAGAGTACGCGGCAACAAGGGTGCTATCGATTGCTCAATCAAGATTTCTAAAACAAAAATTTCGCGTATTTTATGACTATTTAGTTGTTTTACAGTTACAAGTATCAAAAATAGTCTAAAGTTTGGCTTAAGTCATGAGAGACTTGCAGTCTGTAAATTATATAAGTGTGAAATATAATAATATTAAGAATAATGCTTTACTTTGGTGGTAGAAATTTTAATTACAAGATAAACAGCGGCAAATCTATGAAGTACTAGGGTAGAATCAAACATAACTATTTGTTTGAAATAAATAATTTAAGCTAGTTAATGCTAAAAATAACAGCTATAAAGGTATTTGGGGAATTTCAATAGGTAAAATCAAATTACCTATAAGTTCAAGGTTGACTCATGAATATGATTAAGAAAAGTTAGAAAATTAATTTAATTAGATATAATTCTATAGAGTAAAACTTTTCAGCAACAATTCCAAACTTCGGTCACTCCCCCATTGACCTCGGATTATAAAGCATAATTCATTCTCTTAAAGAAGATAATTTTACCGAAATAATAAAAAAAGAAGGCGAAATTCAAGGAATTCAATACAGACTTGTAATATTTCTTCAATTGTATATAATTATTCTCAATATTTTAAGAATTTCTTCATACCAAAAGTTAAGCTTTCTACTAATGAGATATATAAGAAAACGAGACGTATGGGGAAACTTAATTCTTACATCTGAAAATTGATGATGGAGGAGATGAATAATTGGTAAATAAGACAACTAAAAGTAAGATAACTCAAGCTAAAAAGGAGCCAATTCAAGATGATCATAACACTTGAATTGGCTAGTAATAATACCTTTAAGAGGGGTTATCAAAAGCTGGAAAAAACATACTACATCAAGAGTTTAAATCATTTAAAAAGAATTCTAATTTTTATTATTAGTCATAGATTTATAGGAGTTCATACAATTAAAGACTAATGAGTGATAATGTAAAAATCACTCAAATTCTATATATCCTGGGCCTAGTGAAATATTTTGGAGATACTCTGCAAATTTTTAATTAAAGTGATAGAAAAGATAGCAAATCAGTTAGATATGTAAATTTCATAAATCAAGTTTGAACATGTATTTCCTCTCATAGTTACTGCTAAACTAAATGATTTTACACAATCTATCCCTAAAAAGCTATACATAAAATGGTAAACTACATTCTTAAGGAAAGGAAACTAAAATCTAATATAAACTTGAGTTCTGGAAATTCTTAGTAAATTTAATCAAATAATAAAAAAGATTCTTACAGAATTAGATCCAATTATTGAAGTTTGTGGTCAAACTTATTAAGTAACTAGTGTCATTATTGACTTTATACAGTCATTTATAAAAGTCAGATATTATTAACTATAATCTAAAAAGAGATTGCATTATTTGATGAAAATAATCTATATATTTTATCATCTTAATTGTAGATAGAGACACTGCCGATATGATATTATAATAATTAACTTGTAAACTATCATAAATAGAAATTCAATGTATTTTGTTTATTTAATTTAATTCTTTAAGCAATGCTCATTTATTCTGATGAAAACTAACTTATACCTTAAAATATTCATCAGATGCATTGTAATTGCTTAATATGGGAAGATTTTCTAAATTGATAATTTAAACTTTAGAATAGAAATATCCCTGGTGAAGGTAGCTCCAAAGAAATTTCCAACTAAAATAATAAAGTAAAGTAATTGGATTAGTTTACTATTTAAAGAGGAAACACTATGAGTATTCTATGAAATTATTTAATCGTCCTTTTGCAAAATTTAATACCAATCAATTCCTTGGAAAATTTGCATAAGCGCTTAATAAAATTGGAGCTAATCAAAATCACGAATCACTTCCTGAGTAAGAATATGAAAACTATACAAAGAAATCAGATTTGAAATTATAAGCAACTGAAAACATTGGATCCTGTCCAAAATACTAATTTATTAATGCTAAATGTTAGTTAAATTTCCAATCTTTTTTTTTGGCAATATACCATTCAGTCATACCTTTATTTCGATATTTACAATAAATTAATAGATAAGATCCAATAAATGTGTAGCAGCCATGTAAGCCTCTTTTAAATGCCTCTTTGAGAGTTTTATGTGCTTGGCAAGTTCTGGTAATTTTTTCAGCGGCAGCCCGTATTCCATTTGAGATATTTTAATTATAAAATTAGTTTAAGAATATTAAAGACAATAAAAATATCTCATCAAAATATATAGTGTCTCTCACAATAAATGTAATTTACAATAAAACTCGCACCTAAATTTAACATTTTATAAGTCTTGCTTGGAAAGTGTAGAGGAGGCTGAAGGTGAAAATTTAACTAGAGACTGCAGCGATAAAAATCATGATACAGTAAGATGACGAGAATAAGCTATAAAACAAGGCATGAGAAGGGATAAAAATGATTTATAAGATTTTCACTATTAATATTATTGTTATTAATGTAAATCTAATTGTTATAATTCTCTATTTTCTATAAATATAATATATAATAATTCCCAAAACATTTTCAGTTGTCATCTCATTAGCATTTGGTTTAATGATATGAACACTAAGAATTTTATCAGTATCTTTGTTTGTAATATCTTCAGCTTTGTAAGTTTTTGCTATGTTTTTTGCCTTAATTAAATTGAAATACTCACTCCTTTACAGTATTTATTTTCGAATGTTTTTATTTCATATTCAACTAATCTAATTGATGCAACCTCTGGGCAGGAATAGTGTATACCTGGAAAAGTGCGATAGCAAACATGACCATCATTTCTCAATTTAACTTCAACTGCAGCAATATCTTCTTCTTCAGGTTATTGAGCAAGTATAACTCCTTTAATAGCGCACCTAATTAAATAAATATTTGATTCCCTGAATTCTACCTACCATATTTATCTGTATTTAGACTTGCTTTCTCAGGTTATAACCCTGCAGTGCAAACTATTCTGCCTGTCGATACTAAAAAGATGAAACCACTATCAAATACATTTGCTTGTCCACTTTCTGCAAATTCAAATTTAATATTTCATCCAGTTGTTTCTTATGAATCATCAACTAACTCTTTTAGTCCTCATCATGAACTATAAATCCTTACTTTCCAAGGACTATTTAGAATTATTAGTAAGTTCAACATTTATTGAAGTGCAATTTCTGTACAAATATTCAAATTCAGTTGCCTAAGATTAAAGTCTGGAGGAAGCACTACTAAGCTTTAGTCTAATAAGTCAACCACCAATAACAACAAGTTTTAATTAAGATTTATAAATATCAATTTAATACTAATATATATATTTAAATATTAAATGATTTCGGAGATTTCTGAGTGAAAGAACGCAAATGGAAGAGATCATAAATTTGGATGACTTTTCTAGGGAATGGTAATAGCTCCAATCCAGTTTCAATAGTTAAATGCTTAGATTTAATGTTATTATTGCCTCCATCAATAAAATCAACTTCAACCTCGTCTGCTAATGAGAAAATTTCGTTACTTTTTACAAAATCAATAAATAAGAATACAATACTATTTATAAGATCTAGGAATGTATTCTCTTCTTAATTAATCAATTAAGTTTGATTCATGAAAATCATAACAATTCCTAGCTATAGAAATCATGATGATCTCGTAAAACTTATGAGTGCCATTTAGGAGTGTTTTGAATGGGATGTATCAAAAATTCTTGCATGTGCCACCATGATTTACTCTCTTCTCAATGCATGTAGTCTTCAAACATCTATAGACTACCTTCATAGCAGCAACATATTATTAATATTATAATGAATAAAATTTCATCAAATAAATTAAATAAAATTTTAATGATTGCATTTATCATATTCAGAATTGGTTAAAATTATTTAAAAAATTACTGCCTAATTAGAATTACTAAAATTTATTTTTAAATATAGTCATTAACTAGTTTTATTTATTCATAATATAATTTTATTAAATTAGTTAATTCCATTATATAATTCTTGTAATTTTATGTTATCATTAATTATAACAATAAATGATATATCTATGTGATATTTTATTGATAAATTAATTTCTAGCAATAATATGAAATATAATTTATACGTGCTTTCTTGATCATCTCCAATGAAGATGAAATGGGAATCTTTGTCCTCAGTGAATTATCATCTGGAAAATAGGAAAAGATTTATATATATATATCCTAGCAATAAGGCAGTTTTTGTGGGTTACATTTTGTTTTATATATAAATAAATGTATTAAATTTACAATTTAATTATATCCTCATCATCTTTTTGCCTAGCCAAATCTCTTAGCTTTTGCAATTACAAATAAATGAAAATCATATATCTAGAATTGCAATCAATCTGAAATATTATATCACTCTATATTATTATTATGCATCAAATTTATTGCAATGTAGGAAGGTGAAGTCTTTTAGGTTTAGGAATAATTTTCCATGAGTATTATGATCACTATATGCCTGTTTTACATGGAAGAAAGATTCCTATATAGTCAGAGATGATGATGGGTTATTGTAGCAAACTAGATTTTTACTTTAGAGAAAGAATACACTTCTCACTTTCAATGAAATTCATGGGCCCATTAAAGGAAACATGATCAAAATAGTAAGTTTCAGATAAAAATAATTGTTACTTTTATGTTCTAATTAACAATCTTGTCAACACACTATTTGTATCTATAAGACAAGGTAACTTTTTTTTAGTGGGGATTACCATTAAAGTAAGACGAGCAAATGAAAAGATTTGATAACAGGTAGAATTAGTTTTGACCTGAGCATCAAAATTAAATGAGGAATAATTCTATAAATCAAGTGATTTGCTACACTCTTTAGAGATTCAAGGATTAAAGTAAATACTTCAACGTTTCTAGCAAATTATAATCAATATGAATAGGTAAATTACTTAGCTTAAAGTGTAAACAACTTCACCGTTACAAATACACCCTAGAATGATATTGAAATAAAGCCTGATATAGAATCAATATTAAAACTTAAGATTTCTAAATATAATGGCCTGCATGATAATTAAAGTATTCCAAGAAGACTAATTAAACCTATGCCAGAAATAATATCAAATTTACTTGCTTAAGAACAGAATAATATTATAAGATTAATTGATTCCTTAAAACTTAAGATACAAAGATAATGACTTAGCGATACAATCTAAAAACAATCGAACTAAGGAAGTTTCTAATATAAACATTGATGTTAATGATAGATTTGCCAAAAATATATTAAATTATATGACTTATGATAACAGAAAGAATAACGGTCAATATTTTAATGGGAAGTTACTTAGCTGAAAATCAAGACAGGAATTCAATGAGACTTCCTAAAATAAACCGAAACTAGCCATTAACATGAAGTAAAACAATGAAGAAAGTGAAATAAAAGAATATGTTCTTTTCATTATTATTATTACAATATATTGTTATATAGTGTCAAATGTTAATTTATTAGATAATTTTAAGTAATTAATGAGGTATAGAAGAACTCTATATACATTACAATATAATCAAACAAAAATACAAAAAATAGAAGTAAAAATATAAAATTGCAAATATTATTAAAATCAATAAGTAAATTTAAAATATTTACGAATTCGATTCCATTAATATCTAAAATACACAATATGACCCTCTTTATGTTAATTATATTTATATTACAGCACAGATATTGACCGGGATATCAAGTAAGTTTCTTTCAAATGCATCCACTTTTTCTTTAATCTTGGTCACCCTAAAATAAATAAATATTATATAGATCATCTAAATTGTTAGGAGAATAAATGGATAATGTTTAGCAAAGTCCTATCGCCCATTTTGATATATTTAAGGTCCTTTATTCATAATTATTAATCATACATTGCAGGGATCATAATATGTATTATCAACTCATAGTATCATCATAAATAAAAGGAATGTTAAAAACATAATATAAGCAAGTTTTAACGTAATACAAACAATATCTTCAAAATAAACAAAAATTCTAAAAGCAATAAGAGTTCATACTACTTACTTTAAATGAATGACTTAATTTTAAATATTTAAAATGTTATATTAATGATAAGGACCTTTTCTGGAACATATCGATTTTGATTCATGATTTATTTATGAAAAATATAAGTTGTAAAATATGAAACTCACCCCCAAAACTAATATTTATTATACTAATCTAAAATAAAAGTCTATCTTAATAATGATCATCATCGTCATAATCTTCACCATAAATATTCTTTAAAGTCTACAAAGTTCCATCTCTGTTTTAGGCTTGCGAAAACCATTTCAACTTACACTTCTGGTTTTACCTCGTAGAACTACTAAAAATAAAAAATTTACCATCCAAAGATTAAATTTATATGCAATTTAAATAGAGTAAAAATTTATGTATTCAGTTAATGATTTACTTCCCTTTAACTTACATTTTATGACTTGAGTCTATTAATAAAAATACTTATTATATTATATTTTTGAATTAATAAACTAGTTTACTATTATTAATGATAATTTATGAGACGATCCAATATAATTTTGGGATCATTAATTTGGCTTGCAACTTCAATTCCTTAAATAAAAAAGGAAGCAAATTCATACCCATTATTGTTTAATTAAAATTTATATTAAGCGTACCTGAACTAATATTGCTATTGTTTATAGAATTGCTCATGATCCTCTTTTTGGACAGACTTACTTAGATTCATAGTATTTAGTTCAATTATTATTTTTAAAATTGTGCACAACTTCGATAAAACGAAGTGTTTTATTTGAAGTACTATGATAATTAAATTGTTAATAAAAATTATTAATACAACTTCTATATTATTTTCTCATTTCAAAGGCTGCTTAATTCAAATAAGTTTGTAATTAATTAAATGAAGTAACAGATTATGTTAATTTTATAGGTTTAAAGCCAGAATAACAAATTACAGATTTATATCTAACAAACAAAATATTAAAATTAAGTTAATTTAATGATAAAAAAATAATTTAAACTTAAAAACAAATAAGAAATTTATGATTGAGAAAGCTTTCATATTTTCACGAATTCAACTCACTTTGTAAAAGTATATAAATTTAAATAATAGAAACTGCTTGACTTGGACTTTCCGAAAGTCAAATATCTTCACAAAATCTTCATTTATAGATTGACTTCGTTCATAAAATTATTTACTATTGTAAAGCGTATTTAGACTTCGTCTTTACATAATTTAAGCAGAAAAACTTGCCACATCCATGAAAAATGGGATTAATGCCCAAAATTTAAAAAATCTAATATTTTATTTAATACAAAACATGGTCAAAATAAAACCCCTTTAATTATATAAGAATAAGAATTGTCAAAATTTAATTTTATTAAATTTTTACACTTTAATTAAAATAAGCTTACTTATAAATTAAAAAATAATTTAGTGTTAAGTTTCAAAAGATTTGCCCTTCATACTTCTGATTCTTGTTATCTACTATTCTCACTTCTTTCTAGCTATTGCTTCATCTCCAATCGTCACTCACTTTACCTTTGATTGTGTACACTCCCAAAGATATCAAGAAATCTCCACCTAGGCATAATTCTTGAATGCCCTGATGTAGTTACTCTGGTTTCTCAATTATTCAGTCACTTACGATACGATAATATATAGTAATTTATGTGTTTTTGATATTTTAGATAACTCAACAAAAAAAAATTTCTTTTCTACCGAGCAAAATTCAGTAAAATGCATGAAATTTAACCCAATTTTCTCTCTTAGTAAATATTTTTTGCTTATTTTTATCCATTTCATAATATCAATCCTCTAATAGCTATTTTAAAATGATGTTTCTGGGCTTCTATATTATATTTGTAATGCAAAAAAAGATTTTAGCCATTTTAGTATAATTCGTTAATTTGGATCGAATTCATATTCATAGAATCTGATAGAGTTATAATTAAGCTATATTACTTTTCCATCCCAAAGCGCATCAATGATTATTACATAAAAATTGCCAATTAAATCCTTTATAGCTATCAGCTAGAACTAATTTCCATAGCTTGCCGTTCAAAGTATTTCCTTGATAAGTTAGTGACTTGTCGATGGTCTGCCTCTTTCCCCAATCGAAGAACTTCAGTGCATGTCTTTTTTTTCTCCCATTTTTAAAATTTTAAACAAAATTTTAAATAGAGATCTCCTTGTCAAAAACTACGTCTATTTCATGTATTTATCATTAAAAAAATCTTAGTTACACAACTCTAATCAAATTATGGATTTTCATGATCACTATAGTCACTTTCTTTAAATATTTTTATCTATGATTCGTTTTATTTATATTTCTGAATGTTTTCCAAGACTCACTTATCTAATTTTAGATGCTTAAATCAGCCCACTCATCTCATTCCTGCTTACCTATTTTTATTCTCCTCATTCAAAACCCCAAAACCCTTTCAGTAGTTTGATTGAGTTTTTGATTGATAAAAGTAGACTATTAGTGCATACTTTATTAGGGTTTTAATAGGGTTTATGCAGTGGTTTATTGTTTAAATATTAGTAATTTAAGTGAGTATAACAAGCGAGTTTTTGAAATATTTCACACAAACATAAGCTAAGAGTCAAGTGGCAGTTCTCTGAATTTTATCTTTCTAAGTTGATGTTTGATTGTTTCTATTGTTTGTTAATTCTCTTAGCTTGGCGTGATAATAGTTGAGTATGCAAGTTCTCTAAGACCTCCATTTATTTTATTTTTATCGAGATATTGTTTGATTCTCTGCTTAGAATCTCTCTCACCCCTGCAGCTAAAGTAATCGTTTCTTGGCATG